>VMDR010017320.1:0-20224 GCA_007922815.1 Macrotus californicus | reverse complement strand
TGAGTTTAAGAGATTTTTTTCTAGTCTAGATACTATTAATTTCTTACTCGAAAGCCAAGGATTTAATTTTGTAATGCGTGCCTCTCCTCCATCTCCAGTGAAACACTCTCCTTCTCCATTTTCCAGATATAATCTTATCATTCTTTTTAATCAAATCAATATTCAGTTTATATTTTTATAACTATTTAGACTATTCGCAGATGTACTATGTAGTATATTCTAATTTTATTTCCTTTCTTATATGTTTTCTTTTTCTTATAGTCATCACTGTCTAGCTTTTTTCTTTTGTTTAGTTTTCTGAGTACTTATTACAGTTCAACTCCATACTTTCTGCCAGAATTATAAATCTTCTCTTCATGCATTCAAACCTGTCAAATAATCTCTTAAACTCATTTAAGAGCATTGAAATGATCGCTCCTTGAAGGGTAGATTTGATGTTCTCTAGTCCAGTTGTATTGTTGTTGCTTTGGGGTCTTCCTCCATCATCAACATAGAAATTCCCAGTTCTCTCTTGTGTTGGAGACTCTGTTTCGTGGTTTCCATCTTCTGCTTCATCTATCCTGGTTCACCCTCTTCACTAGTTCAGGAGAAAAGGATCATAGGAAGGACATGTTTTCAGATCTTTCAGGTCTGAAATCTTTGTAGTTTATTTCTACCATTGATGGATACTTTTTCTGGCTAGAGACTTCAATATCGGACGCCATTTTCTCTTAGAATTTTCAAAGCATTACTGCACTGCCAGGGTTGCCATGGGAGTATCCAGGTGTGATGGCATTTTGATTCTTGACTTCTGATCTTTTCTTTTTGATTTGGGAAGATCTAAGATCTTTTCCCTTTTGGTATTTTGAAAGTTTATGATTTTATATCTTGATGGGGATTCTTATGTATTCAATGAATTGAGAATTTGAAGGGCACTTTCAAGCTCAATTCTTGAAGACTTTTCTTGGACTATTTCTTTGGTGAACTCTTGCCCTTTGTTTCCTCTGTTCTTTTTATCTGGAGCTTCTGTTGGTTAAATGTTGGACACTCTGGCTTGTTTTTCTTGTTTCCTAACTCTGTCTTTTGTTTGATTTTTTTAGATTGCTGTTTTCTTTTTACTCTCCAAACTTGCTATTGCATTTTAACTTTCTGATATGAGTTTTAATTCCAAGAGCACTTTCCTGTATTCTTAATGTTCTGTTGAGAATAGCAATCTTGCTTTTTGTTCTGTAGCTCTGGTATCTTCACTTGTCTCTCTACAGATATGAATATTTTGAGAAGACTTTTTTCTGTCTCTACCCGGTCTTATCCTTCCCTCCCTGTTTCTTCTTCTACTTATTTTGGTTGCTGACACCCATATTCAAGGTTTTTGTGAAATGCCATGTGTCTTGTGGGTGTCCACTCATACTTCAGTTTGATGAACTCAAAAGGCTGTCTGGGAGGTCTGACAGGTGGCTTTATGCTAGCACAATTGGACTGAAATGTTTCACTTGGGGATCCACAACCATCAGTATCTGTAAATCTTTTCTCACAGGCTGGTCATCCTAAGATTTCCTGCCCAGGGTTTGAGCCAGGCTGCTGGTACATTCTGAGAGCTGAGTGAGGATAGCGGGAGGGATCTCACTATTCAATATGTCTATTGTCACTTAAATGATTTATTTTAACTGTGACCTCTGACTTCAGTTGCTCTCGGTATAAGATCCTTCTGCTTCAACCTCTCCAGAGTAGTTTTTTTTGGGTAGGGAAGAGAAAGTGCTTTGGCTGAATAGGTTGAGAGAGCTGAATCCGGGCAGGGAGTGGGTCTAATTGCTTTTGGCTTTTAACATAGAAGTTGTTTTCAAGTATGTATCTATTTTAGCCACATCTTTACCTCTCTTTAGAGTAAAAGATGTCTTTGAGTTTGAAATGTTCCAGGGTTCTTGCATATACTGTGTTGGCCAAAACATTCATTTGGTTTTTCCCATAAGATGGATCTAGTAGTGCTTATTTGTCTCTAACTTCATTTGTGTATTGTGACAGCTGTTATATCAGTATGTACGAAGTTGTCAGAATTGGTGGATTTTTGGGTAGCCATTTTAATATCGAAGATGGAAGAAAATACGCAACATTTTTGGCATATTATGCTTTATTATTTTAAGAAAGGTAAAAATGCAACTACAGCACAAAAAGAGATTTGTGTAATCTATGGAGAAGGTGCTGTGACAACTGAATATATCAAAAGTGGTTTGAGAAGTTTTGTGCTGGAGAGTTCTCGCTGGATGATGCTCCACAATCAGAAAGACCAGTTGAAGTTGATAGCGATCAAATCGAGACATTAATTGACAGCAATCAATGTCATACCATGTGTAGATAGCCCACATGCTCAAAAGAGCCAAATCAATAAAGTTATTAGTGAAAATAAAACATGTGTCTTTTATTTTACGGAAAAAACTAAATAGACTTTTTGGCCAACCCAAGAATTAAGCTTATTCCTGATCTTACTATGTTGTTGGTATATATTTAACTTCTCCCTTTTTAATAAGTTAGTTATCCTCATTTGGTGGCTTTATAGATTCCAAACTTTTGATGCTGTCACTTCCTTCTCTGTTCTCATCACGCATTTTTTAATACCTCCAGTATCATTTCAGTGAAATGTGGGAAGGGAGTGAAGGTCAAAACATATGTTCCAAGCATCACATTTAAACAGAAGTCTCTGCTTTATTTTTAATTCAACATTTATTAAATAGGCTATTAAAATTTGGAAGAATTTTAAAATAGCACAATCACACACAGTCTTGTTACTTTGCTACAACTATTTGGAAAATTCTTATTCAAATGTGTGTATATTTGGTGATCATTTTACTTGATGAGAACCTCTGAAGCACATTCTGTGGACTCTGGTTAAGACACCACTAGAGAAAGCATCTTCCAGAACTTCGAGGGCCAAATTCCTTTGTTGTTGGGAAATTCAAAGAAAGATGCAATGGAATTACTGAATCGTTGAGAAACCCGAGTCAGGATTCATGTTGCCCTTTCCCTTGTGGCCGTGGTCGTAGGGCTGAATCTAGGGCGATGGAGAGTGATGAGGAGCTGAGTGTTTTAGTCATTGCTCAAGTTCTGTCCTTCAACTTTGCTCTAATACCTTGAATTTATGGGCTAGAAACACGATAACCATATAGGAAGGGTCCACGAACTTTATCTGTTCAAAAAGTGAGCAAAACAGGAAGCTTAAATAGGGACTGGGTGTGAGAAACTTAGAGAAAAATAATAGAAAGAGCATGTGGAACTCAGAGCTGCCTACTCGGAGGCATTGCACGATCTTACATGATAAAATGCGGACGGAGGAACTGAAATTAGAGCTCTTGGTAACCATAGGAACAGCACTGTTATGGCTCGATTGTTACAAGAACAGTCCTGGGATTTCTGTGAAATGGAAATGATTGTTTTGATAATGATCCGTTTCCAGTGTCAAGACTGATAATGAAGTTCCAGCCCAACTGGAAGTCATAGGCCAAGATGCGAGGAACTTCTCAGACCCAGTTTTCCAAACTCTTTCTCTTTGAAATGAATACAGTGAAGCTTCATAGGAAATTCCAGCATTTGGCATTTTGCAAAGTGATTTTGAAATTTTATGGCCGTATTTTTCCTGTATGTCCCTAATTTTCCACATTCTCTTTCTTTGCGTATTCTATATTTAGCAGCTTTTCAGTAGCTTGCTCCTGGAAAAATGTCATGTGAGATTTCTATTATTCTAGTCTCCAGATCCCAGAGTTAATTTTAGAAAGAGAATTTAGAAGTTAGATGCAGAGTAATCTTAAAAGAGGAAATTTATCTGCATGTAAGGAAGCACTTAGACCTGTGGTATCTTCGCTACAGAGCAACTTTATAATAAAATAATTTACATTTATTTCAAACATTCCGTTGTACAGGAGCAGTGCTTCTTGCTTACAAATACAAACAATGTTGCCAACTTTTTTTATTAGTCCTGATGTTTACAGAGTGTTAAATTGAGGCTTAGGAATTTTAAGTAATTTCTCTAAGGCAATAAAATTGTCAGTGACCACATAGTGACTGGACCTTACTTCTCAGTCCTCATGTCTTTTTATATCTAACCCTTGTGCTCTTTCCACTATTCTGCGTGGTCTTTATGATCTGTATCTTCTACATTTCGCTAAGGGTAGGGACATGTCTGTTGTTTCTAATTCTCTGCAAAATCAGGGATGCATATTGCTGTCCCTGATGACGGTAAACCCTTCCCCTCAATTATTCCAACCTCCCGACCATTCGTGGCTCAGTTTAAACCCTACATCCTTGCCTCGAACTTTCCTTTATCTACCCAGTTGAAGCATCTTTCCTTCCTTGACATTTACACAACATTTAATTTTATGTTTCTTATGTTCCTTTATAACCTTCCTCTTTGATGGTGCCCATGTTTGGTTTAGCTACTTAAAGGTGTCTTACCTACTGTTAAACGTCCACACGATGCTGCCTCCTTGATTGTAGGTGGCTAGTGGTTTTCAAATGACCTGCTTGTGTTGTTTTCTGTGTGTCTTCAGGTGACGAAACAAAAGAGAAGAGGAAAAGTTGCTGCCATGTGGGTGATAATTTAGAAGAAGAATGTTTTAACACTTTTGCACTTCTGAGGGATGTTTCTGTAAAATGAGTAGTTCCAGAAAATGGATGGAGGCTTGCCTAGAGAGAAAGCTTTGGGAAAAAAACTGAAGAGAATTCCTATTAGTGTTCAAAAAAGACATGAAACCTGGGCTTTCATACAACTGCATTAAACTGACTATTTTATAGTAAAAAAATGAGCTTATTTTCAGAGGCTGCAAAACCTCTGAAAAGTGCAATTGTGTTCATGTCTATGACATCAGTGATAACTATAATCACTGCCAATCCTCAACCTTTAATTTCTCCAAATAATTGCTAAATTTGTGCACCGCCAGATACATTGTTTCCTTTTGTGGAAGTGGTCGGACACAGTGAATACTATATTTAAAAACTTATTTGAGGTAAGTCAGTCGTACACAGCCTAGATGTGTTTTCTTTGAATCAATAATTGATTATTGAAAATATTTTCTAAAAATTCTAGTAATAAGAGATAGCTATAATAGTTCTCAAACATAGCTTCCATTTAAATAGTCTTCATCTGAAGACTAAAAGTAAGTCCTCAAAACAAGAAACAAGCACTCTAGCAGAACAAACACAAAACTCTCAAGCAATGTGAATGCATTAGTGTTTGCAAGAATGATATGATTAACTTATTTGCATGGCACACAATTTTAGCAGGTGCAACTCTGAACACCGAGAGTTCTTCTGGTAGGAGTCTCCTATATGATTTACACTGATTGGTGCCAATTCAGTAATTAATTAGGCAGCCAATTTAATGTTGGCGTATACTAGTTTGTTAGGTTTTAACTGAAACAAAACCAGGGTTTCAAAGAGTTTTCAAAACCCTTTTACTGAAAAGCCTTGTCCATTTCTTACTGGTTATTCAGGATTCACACCTTTCTGTGTGGACTTCTACATGGAAATGTGCCTTTTGGTTAGGTGAATGTTTGCAAGAGCCCTTGAAGTTTTTTGAGTGAGGTTGCTGCCACTAGTAGACAACATTTATGCTTTAAAAAATGTTAATTCAAGGTTAGTTGAAAAGTTTAAGGGATTAGCTACTTATGTAGAAAGTGTTGTATGTAGAAGGTTAATAAAGTATAATATGTGCAGAATATAAATTCTTAAATATTGGGTATTGTTATCACCAGGGTTCCAAATTTACTGATAGCACAAATTGAAACGGAATGAACTCCTTTATTTTCCCTAGTTGTGGTAAACAGAATATTGCCCCCCTGCCCCGACATGTCCAGCTATAACTATGCATGTGACCTTACATGGTCAGGCGGTCCAGTTTAATCACATGAATCCTTGACAGTGGAGAACTTTTCCAGCCTGGGTGAGGGAAGAGGATGCGACAATAAATATGTGGTTGGAGAGATGCCGCATTGCTGCCTTTGAAGATGGGAGAGGGAGCCAGGAGCTAAGGAAAGCAAGCCATTTCTAGGAGCTGGAAAATGAAAGGAAGGGATTCTTCCAGAGAGCCTTCGGAAGGGAGATGGCCTTTTCCACCTTGATTACAGCCCAGTGCACCCATGTTGGATTTCTGCACCACAGAACTTTAAGATAACAAATGTGTACTGTTTTAAGCAGCAATAGAAAAGTAATACAGTAAGTGAGGTAAACTTTCTCATGAGCTCCCATGCTCAGTCTAGCAGGGAAAACAGTGTAGGTTTATCAGGCAAAAGTATTTCAGCCCCTTCTGATTTAAACAGTTATGTGTTGAGGTCACTCAGTTTTTTTTGGGTTAATGTTTGCTCTCCCAGATTTCCTCTCCCTTTCTCGGTTCTTCCCAAGGTGGCCCATAGGCCAACAGGGTGGAGGGGCTCATATATCTTCTCGGGAAGTGGGGAGAGGTGGCCAATCCATGAGAAGCCTCTGGCTATGTATCTGTTTTCCACTAATATTTGCTTGCTGGCATCTGATAAATGTCCTGGTATTAGAGCTGGTCCCCCAACCTTTGGACATGTCCTATAGAATGATGCTCTGGAGAAAAGAAAAATTAAAGATGTAGAGTGACTCCTTTACAGACAGGAAAGAGAAGTAAAAATTTAGTCTCTTCCCTTGCTGTCTGCCCTAGACCCTGCCATGGCCTGTGGTCTTTGAGATCCCATCCTTAGGCAGCTCTGGACTCTGCTGACTAAATGGTCTTCTTATTGCTTCTGTACCTTCTGGGGAGACCATGTGAGAATTTTGTATCCTCTGTATGCTGTGCCAAATCTGTGGGAAGCCAAAAACCCTTGTTTCAGACTCCTTTAACCAATGTTGTGCTACCAGTTGTGTGCCATTTTGGCCTGAATGACTCAGCATTTCTCCCAGAGGCTGTGAGCCTTCAATTACCCAGGAAGTTGGGTGACCAATTCTGAAGCTTTTGGGATTCGTTCACCAATCTAGACACATTTCCCCTGTCTCTGTGCACAGTGCTGGGCTGGAGTTTGTAAAACCTGGATAACTGACCTCCTCACATTGCCTCTCTTTGTTCTTCTTCTAAACTCTGCTGGAACAAAAAAAAAAAACAGTCTGGATTTTTATTTCTTCTTCAACTCTGGGAAGGACTTTTCCTACATCTTATTTTCCTGTCCCCAGAGCTCCAACCTCACTTTTTAATAGTAATTAAAAACTAATAAGAGGAAGGGTGTTCCCATCACACTATGCAACAAAATCAATAATCCAAATTTAACATGTTTGTCTCTTGATAGGATAGCTGTAGGACAATGAGACATTAGAAGTTATAAAGACTGAGAAAATACATTGATTTAGTGGAGAGGTTGCACATTATAGGCCATAGGCTGGATGAATTTTTTGTGAATTAAGTTTTATCAGAATACAGCTATGTTGATTCATTTCCACATTGTCTCTGACTGCTTTGGGGCTACGATGGCAGAACTCAGGAGTGCAGTCGACACTCTATGGCCCGCAAATCACAAAATATTTAGTATCTGGCTCTATAAGAATGTGTTTGCTGACTCCTAATTTAATATATTCATAATATATTAGTAATTAGTAATGCTATGTAACAACACTAATAGCTGGTAGCTTAAAACAGCAAACATCTATTATCCCATACTTCCTGTGGATCAGAGATTCAGGCTGCCTTAGCTGCGTGATCCTGGCTCAGGGTCTCGCGATGATGCAGTCAAGCTGTTGGCCAGACCTGTAGTCATCTCAAGGGCTGATGATGGGAGCATCCACTTCCAAGCTCACACAGGTGGCTATTGGAAGACCTCAGTTAGCCACTGGCTATTGGCTCAGAGGCCTCAATTCTTTTCCACATGGGCTTCTCCATGGGGCTGCTTTGCATGGTAACTGGCTTCCCTTAGAGCAAGTGATTGATGATAATGATGATGATGATGATAGCGAGAGAGAGAGATTGCAAGATAGAATCAGGAGTCTTTTATAACCAAATCTTGGAAGAAATATACTATCACTTTTACAGTGTTCAGTTTGTTAGAAGCAAGCACTAAGTGCAGCCCACCCTCAAACAGAGGGGATTGGATGAGGGCATGAAGACTGGGAGACAGGGTTGTTGAGAGACATCTTGGAGGCTGGCTATCACATTTAGTAACCCCCCACATTTTCACTCTTTTGTACCATCGGGCTTTAATGAATTCCTGTCACTGTAGCTCTGGAATTTAGGACTGTGAGAACCAATTTCACAATAGCCGTAAAAGTTGCTAGTCTGGTTCCTGCCTGTGGGCCAAATCTAGGCTAAAACGCAAAATACTTGAGAGCCTAAAGAGAAGCATATGGCAAGAATTCAGAAACTAGAGATTGGTGGTTACAGCTAGGCTGAATTTTGACAAAGTAGGGAGGTAAGAGAACACTTCACCAACAATGAGAACTTTTTTTGTTGTTAATTCATGCACTATCTAACAAATATTTGCTGAACTACTAAACTTTAGGTGCTATTGAAAGCGCTGTGGATACAGCAGCAAACTTGGAAGCAAAGATGGCCTCAGGCAGTAAACATTTTATAGCAGGTGCTTCCTTTGTGTGTTGACAGAGACAGCAAGTGACTTCCCAGGATTGGACCTTTCAGGATTTGTGGGAAGACTATATTTATATAAAAAGTTAATAGGTAGCATGGAGCTTGTATCCAGGGACATGGAGGCAAGTCATAGAAACTTTTTAATGCATTTATAGTCCTTTCTACTTTAACTGAAAGCTTTTACAATGCTTGTTGACCCAAAATTTGTAAGTCCAAACTCAGGGATGGAGTAGCAGGGTCTGTAAAAATTATAGACTGTGGTAAGTATCAACACACTGCCTGTTTTCTTTTACTTGCTTTATTTAGTCATTTTTAGCACAGTTGTATTCTTTACCAGGTTCCAACTATATATATTTATTTAACAATCAGATCTGAAATTCTGCCTTAGAAACCCTCTGTCAAAACCCGAACCATTTTTCTCCCTGTTGAGATGGATAAAGAGAGGAGAGAATGGGGCAGAAAGGAAAGTTTTCTTGGCTGATCCAAGAGAAGTCAGGTTGATTTATAAAGTCAGAATAAATTAGGAAGACCCAATATCTGTGCTAGCTGGGTAGAGTGAGTAACCGTGGTGGCCCTACCTCTAGGACACTCTAAAAGCTTTTGACCTACAAATGAAGTTAATTTCCTATATCTGTGTGATTAAAAGTCAGTTTTAGAATCCCATTAGAGCCACATATTCCATTGCTTGTACTTGCATTAATGGTTTACTGGTGTGGAATGTTTTTATTGGTCTCTGGAGAGGCTGACATTAGGAGCTTTGTGAATGTTTATCTCAGTCATCTGTACTTCAAAAGGGAGGGACTTGGAGGCAAAGACAGACACAAAATGTATTATTTTGAATTTGAATCTGTGAGAAAAAATAGAAGTGTAATTTAAAAATGAAATAATGACAAAGCAAAATATGAAGGCATAACATGGAGCCACAGCCACCTCTGTGACTGGGAGTCCCTCCTGGAGAATATGGTATCTGAACCCAGATACACAGTGTTTTGCACTTGCTCAGCAATTAAAGGCAAGAGGTTGTGAAACTCTAAATGAGCCAGAAAAAAAAAGAGGCAAAGGGCTGAGTTTGAGTGAGTAAAGAGTAAAGGAAGATAAATCAGATGAGATTGCATGTTGATGACACCGGGTTGCTCAACAGCAATATCTGACAAACAGCAAGAGAAAAAGGAAACACTTGGGCAGAGTCAGCCACCCCCAGCATCTCTCTTCGGAACCCTGCTAAGAAACCCCCAGTGCTGGATGAGTTATTTCCTCTTTCTGCAGTATGAGTACAATGGGAAAAAAGTAGACCCTGGAGCTGAAATATTGAAGTTAGGAATCAGTGGTATGAGTAAAAATACAGTAATGTATTCGACCAAAAGGCCTAGGGGTAAGGATCTTCCATCTAGAGGGCTTAGGTTTTGGTGAAGTCCATTTTGGTGCAGTGGATATTTGGACTGTCTTTTTGAGCTATTATGCATGATCTTTTGTTTATGACTGTCATCACTACACTTGGTTTTTTCACTCATTTTTCCTGCCTGGATTCTAGTGGAACAGCACTTTCCCTTAGCCCCTCTTGGGTTCTGCCATCTCTGCCAGGGAAGCTCTTATGCTTTCTGCGAAGCCCAACTTAAGTTCATCTTTCCTTCAAGAAAAGTCAGCTCTCCCAGTTCAGAATTAAAAGTCAGCGCTTCCAGGTCAGAATGACCCTCTTTCTCTTTTTTCCTTTTAATATCTTTAGTTCTTTATTCAGTTGGTCACAGTGTTGTTTATAGACTCTTTATTTATGCATTCGCTGTTGTCTCTATTGAGTTGAAGCTTCTGGAGGGCAAAGGGCTTGTCATAAATACCCTCATATTTCCTATAACATTTACTCAGTGATATATGGGATTTAAAAAGCCAATATAATAAGTCAATGTTTATTGACTTAAAGTATAAACTAACTCTTAATAATTTTAGAATTTTTACATATTAATTCTTCCCTGGTTTGTAGAGAAACCCTTTAAATGGAGCTCCATGCTGTTGAAGAGAAACTGAACTACTGTCACTAGACTCTGTGGTTTTCTCACTTCCTTATCCCTCCCAAGTCTCTCAAAAGGTATAGTTTACACCTATTGGCTGTACTTCCTAGATGTGCCTTTCCTCCCCAGCTCTTTATAATGAACTGACTTTGATCTCCAGTACATTTCAGAAATAGTATTCTGAAAGGTCAGTGACTTCCTTTTTGTCAAAATCTCTCAGCAGCATTTGCTATTGATAATCTCCTACTTGTGACTCCTGGCTGCTTTGGTTTTGACATTGCTCTGGCTTAGATTTTCTTCCAGGGGGAGGGGAAAATTAATTTGTTAAACACATACGTTTCAAATAGGAGCTTCCTGTGTATTTGAACTTCATGACATTCTAAGCCAGGAGAATCTATCACTTGCTCACTATCACTTGAGTATAGATTTTTTTGTTTTGTCCCATTGGCCAGTTATCTCATTTGGGGGTAGGTCTTGGGAGCCTTGGTTGGTTGCAAGCTCCTTGAAAGTGGACTCCACACCCTCCACCCCTTCTCAGTTACTCACAGTGCCTGACACAGTACATACTCTCAGTATTTAGTCAACACTTGTGGACTGTTTGTCAGTGGAAGTGCTCAGATCTTGAAGATAAAGACTAACATGAACATTGACCAGTTTTTGTCGAATATCTGTATTTCCAAGTGCCTGATGAGACCTTCTTTCATATATCATTTAAAAAAAATACTCAAAACAAACCTCATTCATGAAAAAACTACATTTAAAGCTATGATTAGGAAACTATTAGCAACTGTCACATGTAGGCCAGAGTGGATTTCCTTCCAGTGATAAGAAACTCTCTCAGGGGAGTGACTAAATGCTGAGGCCTCTGAATTCGATCAGGTGCTCATATTTATTATCTCCTCCGGGCAGCTTTGCACAGTTTCTGAGTCAGACGCACTGAATTGGTGCTTTCTGTCTGAAACACAGCTATCTTCTCCCTCATTTTCATGTATGATCATGACCAGTCCTGGGTGAAATAGGAGAATAGGGGTGGTTCTGGGGAAGTTAGTCTGTGTCACCCTCTCCATTTCCTCTTACACTCCCTTTTATCGCCTTTCAGTTCCTCCTTTCCCACCAGGTGCCAGAGGGGTTATGCTTCCCCATAATCTTTCTCCACATGGGGGAAGTAATGGGAATTCATTTTTTTTTTAATGTGACTACTATGAAGTTTGTACTTTATTGGGCATTCAGAGTCATTGGTTCATTGGTGGTCTCTTAGCAACTCCAAGGGGTAGATTTTATTCTTTCTATATATCACAGGAGTTGAAACTGAGGCTTTGAGAAAATAGGAAGCTTGTCCAAATCACACAGTTATAAATACAAAAGCTGAATTTGAAAGCTCAGCCTGCCTGACTTCAAAACATCTGGGCTCCTAATTGTACCAGGTTTCCTCTGCAGAGGGAAAGAATTGATATGAATTTTTTTTCCCATCGAGGGCTTCATAGCATATGGTAGGAGAGAGCAATACTTTCCCAATAAAGCCCAAGCAAATTTGCTGTGGTCAGAGGGCCAGGGCATTTGGGGTGGTGGAAGCTATATTTTATGATTTGGGGCAGGATCCTCTCATCCCTGATACTGGGATACTGGGATACTCATGGCATTGTACCTGATCTCTCCAACTAAGCATCTTTAGCCACCTGAAGTTCATAATCTAGAACTTAGCACTAAGAGATGTTTTTCTTTAGTGGATGTTCTTTCATTAGTCCTAGGAAAAAATGAATTTAGTGTGCCAAGTCTTTCCTTTTAGTTGGAAGAAATATCTAGGTTAAAATAAGGACCGAAATCCTTTCACCAGGACTAAGTTAAATGACCATGGGTATGTGTGTACATTATTTAGACATATCCCTTTGCACAGGTTGATGTAATAATGCTCACCTATGACTTGATGGGTGATGCAGCCTGGCAGGATTTTAGAAGCCTCTTCAAGACAAGGGCTGTGTCTGGAACAGTGAATTGGGTCCTCATTATTCAAGGAAAATTGGTATATTCATATAAATTCAAAAGCTCCCAGTCAGGGCACATGCCTAGTTTGGGGGTTCGTATCCCTGGTCGGGCTGTGTATGGGAGGCAACTGATTGGTGTTTCTCTCTCACACCAATGTTTTTCTTTCCGTCTCTTCTCCTTTCTAAAAATAAATCAATAAAATCTTTTTATAATGAAGAAAAAGAGGGGAAGGGTTGTCAAGGAACATGTATACGGGACACATGGTCAAAGCCAAAGGGGGGTAGGATCGAGGGTGGGAGGTGAGCATGGCTCGGGTGGTGGGGGAGAGGTGGGGGGAAAATGGAGACAACTGTTCTTGAACAACAATAAAAGGAAAAGCTCCTGAAAATGAATTCACTTAAAATAGTTTTAAAAATAATTAAAAGAACTGGGATTGGGTCTTTGTTTATTTTTACACTTAAATAAATTTAAATTATACTTAGCACTTTGAGAAAACAAAGATAAATATTGCTCATTCTTTTTTGGTCTAAATTTTATAATAACATTGTATGATAGCAATATTGAAATCTTCACTTAATATACGTATAACTTTTATACTGTTATCACAATGAAGGGTTTTTTTTGCATTAAGTGAGAGCTTTGTCAATTTTCCTAAGGGACTCTTCTAATCCTTTTCATTTAGATAGTGTTGTTTTTTTTCCATGCTTCTTACATCAGTATCCTTGTTGATTTTCTCTTTATTAATTTTTAATAGGTCCATCTCTGCCAGCTAATTTGTGTGTGTGTGATCCAAGAAGTTCTCCAATATCACTTTCATCAACCTTACGAAATCCTACAACTTTTGCAATATTTGCCATTTTGCTTGGCAATCTATTGCATTACATCTGCATTGTTTGATTAAGTGTCTACAACATCTGCACTATCAGTCAGAGCTGAAATTGATGTCATGGGTAGAGATACAAACTAGGGTTAATTGAGGTGGGTTACGTGGTGACGAATATTACAAGAAATCAGTCAGCCCCTTTGTGAATATTTTGTGTTATGGTGCCTTTTTGCTTCCCTAAACAACTACGTAATTGTAGGAGGGGGCATAACGCATGTTCAAATAATGACTCCTGGGGCTCAGAGAGTTGTTGAATGAAATGGAAATGACCTTGCCTGGATCTGTTCTCAATCTATAAATGTAGCAGATGTTAGGAGCATACGCTGGCTGGGTTGCACATAGATGAACTGAAATTGTCTTCCAACCATTTTGGTGTGCATGAAAATAGCTGAAAGCATTCCAGAGCTACTGGAATGTTAAATCTCAAATCCAGAGATATGCTGACGTCTCATAATTACGTCTACTGGGATGACTTTCAACAGATCTGAGAAGTGTATAGTTTTAACTTAAGATGGGCTAAGGGGATGGTAAAACGGAATAAGACAGGCTTCAGGTCTGTTCTCTTTTGCTATTCTATGCTTTGGGAGTGGAGGATCACTAGCTTCAATAGACTTCAATGCCATGATGTTATTTTTTTAATCTCATTTATCAGTATATTCTGTGGTAATGTAACTTAGTAAATATCAATTTTTGTTTCACTATTTTAGATATAACATGTTAGTGGCAGAGGATGACCGTGCTTGCTAACCACCCTCCTCTAACTACATATGTATGAGCACATATTTGAGCATTATTACTTGCAAAGTGTAAAAGCATTTCAAAGTAATAAAAATTTTTTCATCGGTAGAGTAATGATGGTTTTCTTTCTACTCTTTGCCTCTTTAACGTGCTGTTCAATGACTTTTCTCTCCCTCCTATTGTGGTTGGATGTGGGGTATTTGGTAAATTTTGTATTTTTGTTTCTGCTGGATTGCAAGCTCCTTGAGGGAAAAGCCTTTGTCTTATTTTGTTCCACATCGGCAGGACCTGGCATAGGACTTCATAAATGTCAGTGACATTGTTCTTCACCTGAGGGAGAAATGAAGAACTTAGTTTAGAAGGAAGGAAACGATCAGTTCTGGAGTGGAATTGAAGTAAGCTGTACTGATTCTGTGAGGACAGGAAGTACAGCAAGGCTAACTGGTGGAAAGTAGGACAGGGCAGGTTCTCTGCAGTGTGCTACGGAAGGGGCAGAGGCCAAAGTACATGACTGTTCCACTGGAAAAGCAAATAAACAAGCTGGAACATGGTTGCCTGAGAACATATAAACTTGGAATCTGTGAGCAGTTAGATGCTGAATGCTAGTGGCAAGGCATAAAGCCATTTGTAGACTCTCTTAGGCCTCTTAATTTATGCTCTTTCAAAAGTGCTTCCCAATAGGAAATGACACTCTTAATTAGGTGTCAGTGAAACGTAGCCACTGATTAATGCAAGATGATGAAATCTCCTTAAAATGGAAATTTTAATTTCCCCAAATCCCATTTTAAGGAGATTCCATCACATCAGAAATTTTCAATGACCAAAAAAAAAAAAAAGGGCAAGAAGGTTTTCTGCAAGCCAACGTATGCATGTACAAAGCTGAATGTATCTGCAGACCTGTGAAGAAAGAAGAGCTTAATTAGACAGATGAGCGATTTCCTGAAAAGGCATCTGCAGACATTGGATGACATCTCATTTCCTCTACAAGAGGCATGAAAACCAGCTCATGATAATCAACTCACTGCTTTGGAGCTTAGCCATTCTCCAAATTATTTTCACTTGGTAGGAGTGAAGGAAGGTGCGGCTGTTGCTTATGAGTTGGGTTCTCTTAGTCATGAATGTTGGATCTCTGGTGTGCAGAGAGTGTGTTAAACTGAGCTCCACATTACCTGAGTGTGAGGTTTTGCTTTGTGGCTTGCCCTGGGTGTAGTTGCAATCCCTTTAGCCAGAAGAATGTTCTAAGTCATCTTCCCATCCTTGCCACCCCCTGCCTCGTGCTTTCAGTGGCTCAGGAAACAGAAACTAATTTTGATTTCAACTAATCCAAACTTGATTAGGAAAGGAAATGTAATGCTAATACATGAAAGTGTGAATCTCCTGCCAAAGGCAAACATGAACTTGAAAAAATATTCTACTGATTCTTCCCCATTTGATTTACCCATGTCACTGCCAGCTTTCCATTTCAGGGCATAGGGCTGAGGATTTGTTTGCTATACTGGAAATTAGTAAATGATTCCATCAATATCCACAAGCTGATGCAGACTTGGAAGACTACACTGTTGACAGTCCTCTCTGTATAGTAAGGACCTTTGTTAGTTTCCTTTTCTTAGTACTTCTGCTTCTTTGAAATGAGGAAGTTAGTAGGTCTTTCTTGGCTTCCTTGTGCTTGCTTATCTCCCCCCTCTGCTTTGGTGTTGTACACAACTAAGTCCTTTCACCATTACCATTTCACCACTGTGCAGACTTGGTAATTACCAAGAAAAGAAGATTTTTTATTCTTTGTAAACTGTCGGAAATTCTAGTTACCAAGACTCATTACAGGCCACTCGTGTGAGATACTCTGAATGTCTTTAAACAGTTGGACAGCCATTAGGAATGGCTATTCTTGCTAGAGCTATTCTTTCAGAGTCAAGTTTAGGTAACTATGGGACCAACTGAAGTTTAAAAGGGATACGTTTCCTTATCTTATGAAAAAAAGCCTCAGTTAAACACATTTGTATGAAGAAAAATAGTAAACGTGTTCCTTTTAAACTGGAAATTATTTAAGGATTTGAAAAAATAAAATAAATGGCGGGAGTGAAACCTTGTTGAAGATAAGATGTTGATAGCTTCTACGAGGCAAGTCAAGCCTGAGAGACAGAAAATCAGAAAATTCCTTGGGTTGGCCGAAGAGAGTCAGTCTCATCTGCAACAGTTTTACTTTAGTTCAGAAAATGACCTGCATTGATCAGGGTCTTCCAGAGAGAGAGAACCAGTAGGAGATGTATTATATGGAGATTTACCATGAGAAATTGGCTCACACGATTACGACTAGGAAGGTTGAAAAGCCCCACGGTCTGCCCTCTGTCAGCTGGAGACCCAGGAGAGCTGGTGATGTAATTCAGTCAAAGTCTGAAGGCCTGAGAACCAGGGGAGCTGTTTTCCAAGGACAGAAGACATGTCCCTACCGAATCAGTGAGGCAAGATAAAAAGGGATAAATTCCTCCATACTCCTCCTTTTTCTTTTTTTTTGTGGGGGGGGGGGGTAAGAAGGGAAGGATCTCTGTTTATTAAAGCGTTGGATTTCTGGTGGTGTCCTTTCCAGCTGAGAATAGAAAGGTGTCTGATGGTTCTAGAACATTTTGGAGGCTTCAGGGAGGATGTTGCTCATGACCAGGAGTTCCCCACACCCCCCACACAAACTGGGGTGATGAGTGAGTTGTGAAAGATGAGGTCTGAGGCATGTTCTAGAGGGACAGGATGGGGGAGGGCACGAGAGGCCAGGAGCAGCCCTAGAGAGGGCTGGGATTGTCCTCCTGACACCAAGCTGCTGAGCAGAGCTCCGGTGTCCTGAGGGGACGGCAGGAGGAACGCCTTGGTGCAGG
This sequence comes from Macrotus californicus, assembly GCA_007922815.1. Lineage (NCBI taxonomy): Eukaryota > Metazoa > Chordata > Mammalia > Chiroptera > Phyllostomidae > Macrotus > Macrotus californicus. The sequence continues at coordinate 3,199 of VMDR010017320.1, read as the reverse complement.
CACGGTTTGTGTTGGAGCAGGTGTCAGTGCCTCGGGGCTTGGTGAAGATCATGTGTTTGGACATCTGAGTTCCTCTGTCTTGTGTCTGCTTTTCCTTGGGAGGCACAGGGTTCATGCAGTAGCCAGCAATAAACAAGGCCTCATTGGTGAGTTCTGCGCTGATCCAGGTCAGAGATTCCTCAGAATGGGATAATGAAGCCTTCGAACCTCCTTCCAAGAATGTAGCTTGGGACAGCTGGCTGCTCTTTTTCTCCTTGTTCCTGGTATGAGTGGGTTCCATCCCCCTCCGGCTTCTCCTCCACCCCAGCTTCAAGGCTGTGACTCCAGCGCCGGAAGCTGGAGCAATTTGGGAACATCACTTAGGGTGGAGCCTGGGACCTAATTCTCCAACCACTAGGGGCTAGCAAGTAGCAGCCTCGCCCTAGGCCGCCCTTTGGCCTCTCTAGCCATCATCTCTCAGTCTGGAGCCTGCTAGAGCCGATCCATCTTCCTTTTGTTTTCTTCAGGCCCTTAATGAATTGGGTGATGACCACCCATATTGGGGAGGGCAATCTGCTTTACTGAACCCACCATTTCAAATGCTAATCTCATCAAAACACCAAAATCTGTATTAGGATTCTTCAGAGAAATAGAACCAATAGGATTCATTCACTCACTCATTCATTCATTCATTCATTAGAAATTGGCTCACACAGTTGCTCACCCACACTGGTGAGGGCAATCTTCTTTGCTCAGTCTACTAATTCAGATGGTAATCTCCCCCACAGACACCTTCGATTATGCTTTGCCAGCTATCTGGGCATCCCTTAGTCAAGGCAAGTTGACATGTAAAATTAACTGCCATTAGATCCCTTCTACCGTGTAAGCCATTCAACTTGACACCAGAATTAGAGTATATGGAAGTGATTTTATGAAGTTCTTCTGGTGGTTTTAAGAAGTTTTAAACAACCAAAACCATATAATATATATGTAATAAATTAATAAAATTCATCATGGTAGATTTCATAAAGGGGAGAAGTTACTATAAGATTTCTAAGTGATCTCAATTTATTTATAATTAGAGGCTAAAAATTCCTCCAATTAACAAAAAGAGGCAAGGAAGTGTTTGAGTTCAAATTTTAGTAGAACTAAATTTTAACATGTTTTCTTTTCTATTTTTCCACTCTCCCGGGCATTATGTCATTGATTTGCTCACCATTATCACCCCCCACACATACATTCAAGATATTTGAGTAGATATTCAATGGAGGGCCGCACAAGTCTACACAGGCCAAATCTGACCATCAGATGTGTCTTGTGTGCTTCTTCAGACTGTTTAAAATTTTTTTTAATTTATCTTTAACAGTAAAACATAAATCTAATTTTCTGGCCTTTCTTGAAAAATGGAGAGATTTGGTATTGATGGACCTGTTAATATCCATGTGACTCTGAGAGACGGGAGCTCAGTAGAGGCTCTCCCCCCCATTTCCAAGAGTGATGATTAAAGCTCCCCCCGCCCCCCACCAACTATAATTTCTCTTTGACTTTGTAGGTAAGTTGGCACTCAGTATCAAGATTGGGCTGTTGGTTTTTTTAGAGTGAATTAGAATACAATTGCAATATTTAAAAAACTTGTATCTTTTTCAAAAGCAGGCAAGTGACAGATAGATTGAGAAGTATATGTTTCAATAAAAAAGGTGTGAGCATATTATTTACAAAGATATCCTTAATTTTTTTAAATGGAAATATGTCTGGCTCACCTAACTAATGTTACCAGTCTGGTCTACCTTGACTTAATGTACTTGCATGTTTCCTTTAGGAATTTAAGAATAATGTAAAGTAATACTTTTGCTGATGAAAAAGATCCATTTCAGGGACCTGTTTTGTGGGATTAAACTTTGTCATCAAAAGGTCACAATGATGTAGGAGGTACTAGACTGTGTCCTTTTACTTTTTCTCTTCTTGACGAGCCCTCTGCATGGCGCTCCCTCGCTCAGTGTGTTTCCATCTTCATTCTGATCACTCTCTTCCCACTGACACAAAGGACTACCGCTCTGGGATCTGGGATCTGATTTTCTAATTTTTGGCTGTGCGTGTGTCTGTGTGTGCATAGCTGTGTGAGTATATGTTGGGTAAGGAGCAGGAAGGGTGGGTGGTGGTGATGGTAGCTGTGGGAGTTGGCCTATTCCTTGGCAGGATTCAAGTTCACACTGATCTGTCAAAGACATAAAACAGAGCCATGGTTACTTTCTCAGAATGCCACTACTACTCTTGGCCTAGAGAGTAAATTATTAGTTTCCTTCATGCCCATGTTACTATTTTTAGAGAAAGCTTTGTTCATTGAAGATTTATTTAGCAGTATATAATTATATGTTCATGTATAAGATTTTTTTTTTTCTTGATATGTGGGCCAAATTCTACATCTAGAGTCTTATTATTTTAAAACTAAATTAAAGCTGTGCAATTAGGTTAAGGAATCTCAGTCCAGGCTCTTCAGGACTGAAGTCTGAAATTTTTGACAAGACATGATGTGTGTGATCTTATTGCTTTGGAGCAGCAATCATGCAGATACTGGCATGCACCTCGTTATTACTTAGATGTCCACAACGTCCATGAATTGAGGTTTTCCCAGGTTAACTCCTTTGTCTGGTTCTATACACTGCCCAGAACCTGATTTTGGGCAGAAACACAGTACAGATGAGAAGGCAAGATATACAAACATAAATGGCTTGATAAAAGAAATATTTCACCAAATGGTTATTCCACCCAAGTGGCAGTGGCAGGGAATGATAGACTCCATTTCAACAGTAGAAAAAACGATTGAAGATAATTTCTTCCACATCATAGTAAGTTGAATTAATTAACACCTTAGCTGGGAGAAACCTGAACCTGCATTTCCCCAAATTTAGCCATCTTTGGGAGGATAAAAGGGCAGAGATCGTACTGACAGTTCATGCAGATCAAAGCAATCTCTAAAACTGAGAAAAATAATATTTAACTTTTATACCACCCAAATAATTATTTTCTGCCTAAGCTTACTTTTCTTTGAATGGAAATTGTAAGTGACATAAAGAGAGGGTAGAAAATTTCTCTCCACTTCTCTCTCTCTCTCTCTCTATATATATACACACACCCATATATATATACTTATATATACTTACATGTATATATATACTTATATGGTATATATATGCATGCATGCATGTGTGTGTGTGTGTGT
>VMDR010017319.1:0-20232 GCA_007922815.1 Macrotus californicus | reverse complement strand
TTTGAACTGTGCATCTGATAGGTTGGCTATCTCTTCATCGCTTAGTTGTATTTTTTCTGGAGCTTTGATCTGTTCTTTCATTTGGGCCATTTTTGTTGTCTTGGTGCGCCTGTTATGTAGTAAGGGGCGGAGCCTTAGGTGTTCACCAGGGCAGGGCGGCCACGTCGCTGCGTTGTGACGCTGTTTGTGGGGGAGGGGTCCGAGAGGGAACAATGGCGGCTGCTCCGCTCCCTGCCGGTTACCAGTCACTTTCCGCACTACCCACAGTCTAACGGGGCCCCTCTAGTGCTGGCTCCAGTGCTGATCCCCGGTGGGAGGGCTGTGTACGCTCCGGGACCCTGTGGGTCTCTCCAACGAGCTCTCCAGTGAGGCCGGGAGTTTCTCCCGCTGCCGCCGCCTCAACCCCCACAGGAGTTTTCAATCAGAGGCTTTGAGGCTTCACCTCCCCGAGCTGGAACTCTGGGCCGCGGGGTCCGTCCCGCTCCCGAGCCGTTCCTCCCCGTTTATCCTCTCAAGGGAGTGGGACGCCCGGGCCGCAGCCGCCACCTCTCCCGGCCAGCCGTGCCTTTCCCCGGTCCGCCAGCCGCCGCCCCGCCGCGCGAGTCCTCTCCGCCCCTCCTACCTGTCTGGATGTATGTTTCTTAGTTTCTTGGTTGTCGGACTTCCATACGGTTCGATTTTCTGTCAGTTCTGGTTGTTTTTTGTTTTAAAATTTGTTGTTGTCCTTCTTTTGGTTGTGCGAGGAGGCACAGTGTGTCTACCTACGCCTCCATCTTGGCCGGAAGTTCCATTTATATTAATTTTAATTCATTTGTTGTTGATACTACTGTGGTGGATCTTCTTCAATTTGGCTCCTATACTTTTAATTATTTACTATTTTTCCTTCCTTTTTCTCTCTCACTTTATTTTATTTTATATTATTTTAATTTGTTTAAATCAATCCTTTATGTTTCCCTTATTATACACCTTTCCACAGTCTTCATTCCCTTTTGTATTCATGGTATAAATTTTACTTTCACGCTTCGAATTGCTTCAATTCCCAAGTCTAATTAGTGCTCCTTCCTCAGCCCTATCAAAATCATTTTTCTTTCAGTAGGTTATCTCCTACCCACTCTCCTTTCTCATAATAGTCTTAATCTCTTTACACCCTTGATAATACTGGTTCATTTGCTATTGATACTGGGACTACAGGGGGAGTTATTTTCTGGAATTTGTGGTTTTGTTCTGGCAACACCTGCACAACAAACACGAGACATGGTGGATGGAGTGACCTTCAGTCAACCACCTGGAGGGAAGGAAACACCAAAGAAAGAACCAACAACCATCAAAATCCAATTACATCCAGAGAACCAACATAAATGGCATAAAGGGCAACCCAAGATCATGTGGTTCTTGTGATCAAGGAGACTGCACCACTAAATGTCACAGGCCCCCTACCATAGAAGTTCACACCACAAAGTCAGGAAGTCAAAATAGATCAATTTAAGAAGCAGAAGCAGACAAGAAGAGTCTTACAAATAATGGGAAGACAAAGAAACCACCAATCGAAAGGAAGAATCCTCAGAATGAGTGCTAAATGAAATAGAGCCAAGTCAACTATCAGATATGGAGTTCAAAACAATGGTTGTAAGGAAGGTCTGTGAGCTCACTGAGAATTACCAAAAACTACACACAACCTATAAGGAATTTAATACAAACTATATCAGCATAAAAAAGGACATAGAAACAATCAACAAGGGCCAAGAGGAGATGAAGACTACAATTTATGAATTGAAAACACAGTAGAAGGAATCCAAAGCAGGCTAGATGAAGCAGAGGATCAAGTCACCAAGCTGGATGACAAGATGGAAAAAGTTTCCCAGAAAGAGCAAGAAAAGGGAAAAAGATTCAAAAAGACAAAGAGGGGTTAAGGGAACTGCATGATAAAGTGAAATGTAATAGTATCCATATAATAGGGATACGAGAAGTAGAAGGAGAAGAGCAAGGGATAAAAAAAAAAACCTGTTTGAGAAGTAACGATGGAAAACTTCCCTAATTTGATGAGAGAAAAAGTCATAAAAGTCCAGGAAGGACAGAGTGTCCCAATCAAGAGGAACCCAAAGAGGACCACTCCAAGACACATTATAATTAAAATGGCAAAATTCCAAACACAGAATTTTAAAGGCAGCAAGGGAGAAACAGGAAGTAACATATAAGAGAGCCCCAATAAGGCTAGCAGCAGACTTCTCAACAGAAACATTACAAGCCAGAAGAGAATGGCAAGGAATATTCCAAGTAATGAAAAGCAAAGACCTGCAACCAAGACTACTATAACTAGCAAGGCTATCAATTAAAATGGAAGGCTAAATAAGTAATCTCCAAGACAAAAGAAGGCTGAAAGAATACACTTACACCAAACCAGCACTGCAAGATATACGAAAGAGACTGCTGTAAGAACAGGAAGAAAAACAGTGAAAGAAAGAGGAACACAAGTACAAAAAAATGGCAATGAATAAGTACCTATCAATAATAACCTTAAATGTAAATGGATTAAATGCTCCAATCAAAAGACATAGGGTAGGTGAAGGAATAAGAAAATGTGACCCACACAAAAGCTGCCTACAAGAGACCCACCTCAGAACAAAAGGCCTACACAGACTGAAAGTGAAGAGTTGGAAAAAATATTCCAAGCAAATGGACAGGAAAAAATAGCTGGAATAGCTATACTTATATCTGACAAAATAGACTTCAAAACAAAGTCCATAAAAAGGCACACCAAGGGACACATCGTAGTACTCTAGGGTAAATCCATCAAGAACACATAAATATTGTAAACATATGCACATAACTTAGGAGCACCCAAATATATAAGAAAATTCTTGGAGGACTTGAAGAAAGTTATACAAAGGAAAACAATTATAGTGGGAAATTTGAACACCCCACTGTCAACAATAGATCTTCAAAATATCAACAAGGATATTGTGGAACTGAATGACATTAAATCAAAGAGATTTCACTGATATATGTAGAACCTTTAATGCCAAAGAAGCAAAATGCACATTCTATTCAAATGCACATGGAATATTTTCAAAGATAGACCACATGATAACACATATAACAAGCCTCAATAAAGAAAATTGAAATCATATCAAACTTTTTCTCAGACCACAAGGTCTTGAAACTAGAAACCAACCTCAAGGAGAAAATTCAAAAATATACAAACTCATGGAGACCAAATAGCATGCTATTAAACAATGAATGGGTTAATAATGAGTTCAAGGCAGAAATCAAAAAGTTTCTGGAAACAAATGAAAATGATCACACAACAATCCAAAACCTATGGGAAACAGCAAAGGCAGTGTTGAGAGGGAAGTTTGTAGCAATACTGTCCTACCTAAAAAAGATAGAAACATTTCAAATAGACAACCTAACCGTATATCTACAAGAACTGGAGGAACAACAAAAAGTAAAGCCCAGAGTGAGCAGAAGGAAGGAAATAATGAAGGTCAGAGCAGAATTATGACATATGAAATGACATAGAGACTAAAAGAACAATTCAAAGGATAGATAAATCCAAGATCTTGTCTTTGAAAAGATAAAACAAAATCGAGAATACTTTAACCAGATTCATCAAGAAAAAGAGAGAGGACCCAAATAAACACAAATCTGAAATGAAAGAGGAGAAGTTACAACTTATACTACAGAAATACAAAGGATTGTAAGAAATTACTACAAACAACTATATGCCAAGAAATTTGAAAACCTAGGTGAAATGGACAAATTTCTGGAAATATATAATCTTCCAAAACTGAACCAAAAACAAGCAGAAACCCAAACAGACTGATCACAGCTGGTGAAACTGAAGCAGTAATCAAACTCCCATCATACAAAGGCCCTAGACCGGACTGTTTCACAGGAGAATTTTACAAAACATTTGAGGAAGAGCTAACCCTTATCCTTCACAGACTATTCCAAAAAATCCGAAAGAGGGAAGGCTACTGAACTCTTTTTAGGAAGTCAGCATCATCCTAATCCTAAAACCAGATAAAGACACAACAATTAAAGAAAACTACAGGCCTATATCACGGATGAACATAGACACTAAAATCTTCAACAAAATATTGGCAAATCGCATCCAGCAATACATCAAAAAGATTATACATCATGATCAAGTGGGACTCATCCCAGGGTTGCAAGGATGGTACAATATTCACACATAAACAAAGGTAATATATCACACAAACAAAAGAAAAGACAAAATCACATGATCATATCAATGGATGTGGAAAAAAAAGCATTTGATAAGGTACAACACCCATTTATGATACAAACAATCAGCAAAGTGGGAGTAGAGAAAGGATACCTCAACATTATAAAAGCCATGTATGAGAAACCTGCAGCAAACATAATACTCAATGGGCAAAAACTAAAAGTTTTCCCACTAAGATCAGGAACATGACAAGGGTGTGCACTTTCACCTCTTCTGTTCAACATAGTATTGTATGTTTTACCCACAGCAATCAGACAAGATAAAGAAATAAAAGGCATCCACATTGGAAATGAGGAAGCAAAACTGTCATTGTTCGCAGATGATACGATAGTGTACATAGAAAATCCTACGTACTCCACCAAAAAACTACTTGGCCTAATAAGTCAATTTGGCAAAACAATGGGATACAAACGCAATATTTAACAATGGAAGGCATTTTTGTACACCAACAACAAAATATCAGAAACAAATCAGGGAAAAAAATCCCATTTGATACAGCAACAAGAAAAATAAAGTACCTAGGAATAAACCTAACCAAGGAGGTAAAAGACTTTTACTCAGAAAACGATACAACACTGAAGAAATTAAGGAAGACACAAACAAATGGAAATATATACCATGTTGATGGATTGGAAGAATTAACATCAAAATGTCCATACTACCCAAGCAATTTATAGATTCAATACAATCTCTATTAAAATATGAATGACATATTTCACAGATATAGAACAAACAATTCAAAAATTTATATGGAACCAAAAACGAATCCTAATAGCCACATTAATTTTGAGAAAGAAGAACAAAGTAGGAGGGATTAGAATACCTGACATCAAACTATATTACTAGGCCGCAGTAATCAAAACAGCCTGGTACTGGCATAAGAACAGGCACATGGGCCAATGGAACAGAATAGAGAGCTCAGAAATAAACCCAAGTCTCTATGGTCAATTAATATTCGACAAAGGGGGAGAAGCATAAAATGGAGTAAAAATAGCTTCTTCAGTAAATGATGTTGGGAGATCTGGACAGCTACGTGCAAAAAAGTGGAACTCGACCGCCAACTTACACCATACACAAAAATAAACTCAAGATGGATAAAAGACTTAAGAATAAGTCGTGAAACCATAAAAGTCATGTAGGAGAACATAGGCAGGAAAATCTTAGATATTCCACGGAGCAGTATTTTCACTGACATGTTCCCTAGAGCAAGGGGCATAAAGGAAAGAATAAACAAATGGGATGTCATCAAAACGAAAAGCTTCTGCGTGGCTAAAGAAAACAGAATTAAAACAAAGAGAACCAACCGTATGGGAAAACATATTTGCCAATGATACCTCAGACAAGGGTTCGATCTTTAAAATATATAAAGAACTCACACAACTCTACTCTAAGAAGACAAGCAACCCAATTAAAGAACAGGCAAAAATCTGAACAGACACTTCTCCAGGGAAGATATAAAGAAGACTCAGAAACCTGTGAAAGGATGCTCACTATCACTAGCCATCAGAGTGATGTGAATTAAAACCACAAGGAGATACCACTTCACACTGGTGAGAATGGCTATCATAAACAAAACAACAAACAAGTGTTGGAGAGGATGTGGAGAAAAGGGGACCCTAGTGCACTGTTGGTGGGATTTCAGACTGGTGCAGCTACTGTGGAAAACAATATGGAATTTCCTCAGAAAACTAAAAATGGAACTGCCTTTTGACCTGGCAATTCCACTGCTAGGACTATATCTTAAGAACCCTGAAACACCAATCCAAAAGAACGTATGCACCCCAGTGTTCACAGCAGCACAATTTACAATGGCCAACTGCTGGAGGCAACCTAAGTGCCCATCAGTAAATGAATGGATCAAAAAACTATGGTACATTTACATGATGGAATTCTACGCAGCAGAAAGAAAGTAGTTCCTACCCTTTGCGACAGCATGGATGGAACTGGAGAGCATTATGCTAAGTGAAATAAGCCAGGCAGTGAAAGACAAATACCATATGATCTCAGTTATAAGTGGAACCTAATCAACAAAACAAACAAACAAGCAAGCAAAATAGAACGAAAGACATTGAAATTGAGAACAGGCTAACAGTGACCAGAGGGCAGTTGGAGGGGATAATGAGGGAAAAGGGTCAAGGGTTTACAGGAACAATTGTAAAGGACATGTGGAGAAAGCCAAAGGGGCTTAGGATTGAGGATGGGAGGTAGAGGGGAGGGCGGGGGAAAGTGGTGGTAGGAAAGTGGAGGCAACTGTATTTGAAGAACAATAACAAAATGATTTTAAAAATCCTCAGAAGAGTAAAAAAATCCAAAAAATTAAATAAATTATATCTTTATATATTATAAGCTCATCAACTCATTTTTGTAATTATTGTTTTATGTAGTTGTCTTTTAAAACAGGTGAAGAAAATAGTTATATTTAATGTACTTTCATAATACCTATTTAATTAGGCTTTTGGTGCTCTTTCTTTATATAGATTTGTGTTACCTTTTAGTGTTTTTTATTTCAACCTGAAGGAATCTCTTTCATGTATCCTGTAGGGTAGGTCTGCTGGCAACATATGCTTTCAGTTTTTGTATTGTTTTTATTTGATTTTAATCTGGAGATGTCTTAATTTCTCCTTTATTTTTCAAGGAGGGTACAGCTTTATGTAGAATTCTTGGCTGAGCATCTGCTTCTTTCAATATTTAGAAGGTAGTCATCTCACGGTCTTTATCTTTTTTGATGAGGTACCTCCCCTGCTGTACCCTGTTCGTGGTTATATTCTGGGCTACAACTTCCTCAACTCAATTTAGTTTCTCTGGACTTTATTTTCTTCTTTACTTAGCACTTGCTTTCTTCCAAAAGCTTACTGAGGTAACTAACTAGTCCATTGAAAACTTCCTCCTACTCCTTGCCATGTGGACTTATTCTTTTTCAAATTTTTCACCAGGGTCTGAGGAGGAAGGGAAACTAGTGTGTGAGCTCAATCCACTACTTAAACCGGATGGTCCAGTCTAAGCCTGTGAAGTCCTAGGAGCCACATACCTGTCTTTGTTTTAAGTCACCCAGATTTGTCATCCAAGTGCTTGAAATGTTTCATGGAATGGTTTTTTCTTAGAGAAATAGTTCAGGAAATGAAGAGGTAGAAAATCTTATCCTTCCTACTCTATAAATAAATGGGAATAGTAGGTTGAATACTCCACTCTACCCAGTACTTTAAGCTTTTCACGTTGAGCTAATTCTAAACAGTATGTCATAAAATATGTATTAAAATGTTAACATAATCATATATCCACAACATTTATATACTTATGAAAAAGAATATTCAGGTAATGAACATTTATTGGTTAGGAGTAAAATTATGGTGTCCAAAACGGTGTGTGTCTGGTGCTTGACCAAAAAGGGACTGGTGTGGGAAGTCCTCCTTCTTCCTGATACCACTTGCATAGCATGCCCTGATTCCAGCTGTTGTGTTTGGTTTAAAATAGAGTTTTGGTAGGAACATTAGTACCCAGGCCTCACCCAGGAATATGAGGTTCTTTCTAGATCTGGTTGATAAATGTGGACCTTCTTAATGTATTTAAAGGTTTTGTGAAGACTGGCTCAGGAACTGTAAACAGGCTTTGTGGCTTGACAGCTGAACAGAACTCAGGAGACATACCTTCATAGTAACCTGTATGAATACCTGCTGTTAGGTAAATGCAAACTGTTTACCTAATGTATTGGTTCTCAGAACATCAACATCACTAGAATCCAGTTAAAAATGCAGATTCTCAGCCCCACCCAGACCTCCTGAGTGAAAATTCTGGAGCGGGGCCTAATAGTCTGAGTTTTAAAGAAAGTCCTCCAGGTGGTTCTGTTGAACTAGGAATTGTTGACCTGTTGATGAGTTTAGAAGTATCTGTGGTAGAGACATTGACATGAGGTTGATTTAAACCTGTGGGAATAGCTAGCCAGGTGTGCCTGTTTGTGAGAAAAGGCAAGGGAGTATGGAAATTTAGCTTGTGAAAACCAGCTTTATCTCATTAACATTTTACTCATCTGTTTTGTCATAGTGTGTGTCCTGTAGAATCTGAACCAAACAGCATGTTTTCTTGAAATGATGAAATCCTGAGGCTCTTGCTATAGTGTTGTTTTTCCCTAGTGTGTGACAAGTCTCCTGAGAGTGGGGACCCTCCCTAAAGTGTATTTAAGATGTGAGATCATAGAAGCCAGTGAAGTCCATAGTGAACTGCCAGACATGTATATTCAAGGCAGCCCTTAATACTTTCCCTAAGGACTTGTTAGAAGGCTGCGGTGGTTGGGGGGATGGGGACTGAAGAAAAGAAATTTTTCTAATGTTGCCTGATTGCCCCAGGATTGATTTGAAGAGAAAAGGGATCTTATGCTCTAGCTGGGTGGCTCAGTTGGTTGGAGTGTTGTCTTGTGCACCAAAAGGTTGTGGGTTCAATCCCTAGTCAGGGCACATGTGGGAGGCAGCTGATCAATGTTTCTGTCTCACATCAACTCCCTCTTTCTCTCTCCTTCTCTCTTTCCCCCACTCCCTCTCCCCACACGCCCTGTCTAAAAATCAATAATAATAAAAAAAATCCTCCAGTGAGGATTAAAAAAAGGAAGAGATTTTGTATAGTTCTGTAATTTATTTGAGGTTACAAATTAAGAGATGAGGACATTTCAATTTAAAGAAATCTGTTTTGTTTTACTACATAAAGAATCATAAGGAGTGCTTTGATTTCTTTAAGGACAAAATACTATAATATTAGGAAATTATGTTTTATAGCATCTGAGCCACTGGATAAATCTTCAGTCAGCCCTTCATGAGGAGGAAATGTGAATAAAATGTGTAATTGATGTTAGGGAAGGCATCCTGAATAGAGAAAATTAGGGCAGAGGGTTGGAGTTAATGTCACCATGCATATTTGTTGGAAAAGAAAACAGATTTACCCTTCAGGGAATTAGAAGGAAGCAGATCTGTCAGGTTGAAGATCAGCAACAAGTTAAGGAAAATACTGTGTCTTGTATTTGCATAGCGATGCTGTCATGTCATTGATATGCTCTTAGCAAGAACCTGGAGTAAGGCATGATTCACTTCTCCATTACAGATGAAAAAGGGAGGTTCAGAGTGATTAAATGGTGGTGGTGGCAGCTATCTTTTACTGAATGTTTGTTTTTATTCAGGTGTTTATTCAACACATCTTTATTTAGTACCTATTGTGTGCCAGACCCAGTTGTAGGCCTTGGAGATAGAAGAGTTGACAAAGCAGACAGAAATCTGTGCCTTCATGGAGCTTACATTCTAGTAGGGAAAGCAGAAAATACATGGAATAAGTAAGTAAATTATACAGGGTCCAGCACAAATAATGCCCCTTTTTTATTACAAAACCGTAAGCATGTGATTCTGTAACATAACAATATCACACTTAAGCATACCATGTGACATTTTAGGTGAAATGTTCAGATTAAAACTATAAATTACTACACCCATATTATTTTCCTACCAACCACATTCAATCAGGCCTTACTTCTGCTGGACCCTATATAATGTGTTAGATGTGTTTTCTTCCGAAGTCCTGAGGAAAAGAGTGAAGCAGGTAAGGGAGCTGGTTTAAATTGTAAACAATGTAGCTAGAAGGGTTTTGAAGAGAGGATGGCACAACCCAACCGAAGTTAACAAGATCACTTTGACTGCTTGTTGAGAACAGACTGAATTATGGATCAGACACAAATTAAATCTGTACAGGCTCTCAGGTCATCTTTCAACAGCCACTGAACAGGTGATGAGTCTCAAAGATGTTAATAAATGTGCTCAAGATCACACAGCTAGTAAGTGCCATTAACTCTATTGAAAATGTGTTTGGATTTTACGACCTTGTGTCCAGCCCAGCAGCATTTGCGTTTCTGTTGGGAGGGAGGAGACTAAAATGTGTGAGGGGCTGTGTTCTTGATAGACTCATGAGTTCTGTGGCCCCACCCTTAAAACATCTGAGTTGGTAAGTCTGTTGAGAAGTTTAACAATCTGTGTTATCAAAACACTCCAGCTCATTCTGATGTAGGAGGTCCTCTGCCCACACTTAAAGAAATGCTGTCAATATGATTAGATTCTACATAGCAATCGTGGTAGCAGAATCTGAGGATGAAAAACTTAAGTATGTATGGGGAAAAATAGAGATGGAAGCCCAGGTATATGAGTAAACTGATGAAAGCAAAATAAATATTTTTATGTTCACAAATAATACAATAATAATAACTAAAACACATAAGCTTACTCCATATCAGACAGTGTTCCTAGTGCTTTATATAATTTAACTCATGTAATCCTCATCACAATGCTGTTAAGTGAACAGTACTGTTATTCCCATTTTTAAAAAACAGAGTTTATTGAGAGGATCCAAGTAGGTGGCAGAGCAGGTAGAAGTTCCACTAACCTCCTAGGACCAAACTGGAATTGCAGCTAAATTATAGAAAAATCATCCTGAGTAACCAACTTAACACTAGCTGGAGGGAAGCCTATAACCAGGGACTTACGGAAGAAACACCACCACCACAGTGAGACTGGTAGGAAGTGCGGAGGCCCAGGAGGGCTGGCTGGTCTCCAACAGGCAACAGCTGAATGTTTCCAAGGGATGTTTCAGCAGCCGGGGGAAGGAGGAGCAGCCCTGCCTGAGAAATGTGAGTGAGAGGTCTAAATCTCAAGCTTGCCTCCCCAGCCTAAAGCATTAGACTGGGAAAGGCACCCACATGACAACCAGCTGTGAAAAGCAACAGGATTTTTGTCCTTCAGAAAGAGACTGTTAGAGACGTAGCCACCTTCTTAAAGGGTCAACACACAAAATTTTGTTTGTGGCCACTAATCCTTGGCTCTGGCAGAGGGAAGGCCTCTCAAACTAGAGCCACGTGAGGGGTTGGTGGCTCTGGGGAGAGGGCTGAAGGGTCAGCCACCAGCATCCCTGTGCTAAGTCATTCCCCATAACGCAGAAGCCATCTTTCTCAAGCAGAGCACTTGCCTCCACGTGGCATCAGCCTAGGGGGAAACAGTAGCCTCACATGCAGGAACCACTCTTACCCTGCCTTGTAGAGTTTAAGCCCTGCTGAGGAGTACAGCTGGAGACTCTTTCAGGATCTAAGCCTAAAAGGCAGCCTGCAGGCAGAGACAGATTGCTGGGTGCTTTGAGACTTTAGCTGACCCTCCACGGGGCCCAGTACTGGTACAACCTAGCTTTGGTGTGCCCCTTGGTTCTTTCTGTATGTACCTAGGCCAAGCAGAGGGAGCCACAAGTAGTGGATCACTGATAGCTCAAAACAAGTTGCCCAGGGCCAGTCACAAGCAGTGTCTGATATAGGTTTGCACCGGAGTCTTTACAGATCTACTTAATGCATAAAAACAAACACAAAGACACAGCCAAAATGGGAAGACAAAGAAGCAGGCCTCAAATGAAAGAACAAGAGAATTCTCCAGAAGAATAGCTGAATGAAATGGAGACAAGCAATTTATGAGATACACAGTTCAAAGTAATGATTATAACGATGCTCAATAGCATAAGAAAAAGACAGAAACCATAGAAAAGGACCAGTCAGAAGTCAAGAAAGTTTGCAATATCTGAAATAAATAATACACTGGAGGGAATAAACAGGGTTAGATGAAGTGGATCGAATCAGCAATTTGGAAGACAAGGTAGGAAAAACCCAATCAGAACAGGAAAAATAATTTTAAAAATTAGGATAGTCTAAGGACCTTTGGAACAACATGAAGCATAACAACATCCACATCATAAAGATACCAGCAGAAGAGAGAACAAGGGATCAAGAACCTATTTGAAGAAATAGTGACTGAAGCCTTCCCTAACCTTGTGAAGGAAAAAGACACACAAGTCCAGGAAGCGCAGAGAGTCCCAAACAAGATGGACCGAAAGAGGCACACTCAAAGACACATTATAATTAAAATGTCAAAGCTGAAAGGGAAAAATTTTAAAAGTTGCAAGAGAAAAGCAGGTAGTTACCTGCAAGGTAACTCCCATAAATGTTCCTCAACAGAAGCATTTTAGGCCAGAAGAGATTAGCATGAAATATTCAAAGTGATGAAAAGCAAGGAACCTACAACCAAGGCTACTTTACCCAGCAAGGCTATAATTTAAAATTGAAGGAGAAATAATGAGCTTCACAGAAAAGAGAAAGGTAAAGGAGTTTGTTACCACTAAACCAGCATTATAACAAATGTTAAAGGGCTTCCTCAGAGAAGAGTAAGAAAACACAACAAACTCCAGCAACACAGTTAAAAAAAATAAAATGGCAATAAATATGTACCTATCAATAATCACTTCAAATGTAAATGTCTTAAATGCTCCAATCAAAAGACATAGAGTAGATGAGTGGATAAAAAAAACAAGATCCACATATTTGCTGGCTTCAAGAGACCCACCTCAGAATAAAAGATACACACAGACTAACAGTAAAAGGATGGAAAAAAGATATTTAATACACATGGAAAATGAAGTAAAAAAGCTGGGGTAGCAATACTTATATCTGACAAAACAGACTTTAAATCCAAGACTATAGTAAGAGACAAAGAAGAACAGTACATAATGATAAAGGGAAAACACCAACAAGGAGATATAATCCTAGTAAACATTTATGAATCCAACATAGGACCATCTAAATATGTAAAGCAAACCTTGATGGACATAAAGGGAGAGATCAATAGAAATACAGTCATAGTCAGGAATTCAGTTTTGAGAAAATCCAGAAGTTGCAGGGCACCAACTCTGGGCTGTAGGGGGGCTGAGTCACCTGGGTGATTTGATGTTTCACAAAAAACTCTGCAGGAGACGTGATGCATGAGCGGTGCATTGTTATGATGAAGCTTCCAATCACCAGTTGCCCACAGCTGCAGCCTTCTGAATCATCCAAAGTTTCCGTAAAGGAATGTTCAAGCTTAATGGAAAATTTGATGCAGATTTGTTCTACTTGCTCAGTCATTTTAAACGCAACAGCCACACAGTACACATGCTCACTTAATGGTGTCTGCCACCCCCAATGACTAGTACAGTGAAGTCGTCATTGTTCATGCATGTGCATTCTATTCCACTCTCTTTGGCTGCCAGGTTACATTGATGTCATGCAAACCATTCTTGTTATGTTAACAATGGTTGGACTTTTCCCAGACAGACCTTGTATATTTTCTACAAGTACCCAAGTTGACTTTGATGCAGTTTGGATGCTACTACTGTGTAAGTCTAGAAAAAAGTACATCACACTTCCTTCCTCCCAGGCATTTCATTTAGTCCCCACAAATTTGCTCCAGAAAGTACACATGTAGGTTTTGGCAGAACACTCTGTCTGGAAGATGGAAGGGAAAGTAGTGACCTAAGAACGCAGTCCACCTCAGAACCCCGTCTCTGTGTGAAATGTTTTTGTGAAGTAGAACATTTTTTATGTCAAAATCTTATTTTGTGACTACTTCTTCTTAACAGCATGAGTTCGTTGTTCTAAGTATTAAGTATAAGGTACTAATTAGTGAGCATGTGCTTAATCCTAAATAGTTGAGTCATTTGGGCGGGGACTTTTTTGGGATAAAAGCAAAAGGTTTGATAGAGTGAGCAAAACATATGTCATTAACAGCAGGAAATGAAATTAAATAATTTTTTATTGTGTATTGAAATGACAGGATTATTAATCAAACCCTTTTTCTCCTGACTCTACAACTAGGCCCATGAAGTAAGTTCAGTTGTGAATAGAATTAGTATTTTCACGAATCTTCTTGAAAAGCTCAACCATTACTAACTACTGGCAGGACTATTTTACAGGAAACAAAGTGAATATAAATTTTTTTTAAGATTTTATTTATTTATAGAGAGAGGGAAAAGGAGGGAGAAAGAGAGGGAGGGAAACATCAGTATGTGGTTGCTTCTTATGTGCCCCCTATTGGGGACCTGGCCCACCACTCAGGTATGTGCCCTGACTGGGAAACAAACCAGCGACCCCTTGGTTCGAAGGTCAGCACTCAATCCACTGAGCCACACCAGCCAGGGCTAGATATAAATTCTTACTACAATAAGAGGGAAATGAGGAGAACACAGGCTAAGAAGGAAAAGAAACAAAAAGTAGTTACAGATACTGGTTTGCAAATTAAAATAACAAGCATTTACTGAACATCTATATGCCAGACACTATGCTAGCAACACATACACACAATCTCCATCACAGCAGTCAAAGGAGATGTAATCTTGTTTCACAGAAGAGAAAATTGAAGCTCAAAATGTTGGCAAATGAACAGAGACAAGACTTGAATTTCTGACTACTAGCCTAATCGAGCTGTATATAATTGACCAGCAATTATACACAGTTGGACTATAAATTCATGTTTTTATGCAAAGCTGATGCACTGTGACCATTCTTGTAGAGTTCCCTTGGATTTGAGTTATTTGAAGAGGGCCCAGCGGATTTCTGCTTCCAACCAATATGAAAGAGACTAGAATTACCCTCCTGCCTTAAAACAAGCAGACAAAATATATAAAAAGGGGGTTTTGGACATTGGAAAGCCAGCAGCTCAGGACTGTGGCCTCTGAGAGAAGGGGAACAAACGTGGTGAGCTTAGAATTGCACAAGTTGCCTCCCTGGAAGCAGTTTCCAGGCTGTAATGCAGGGGAGAGGCCCTGTACAGAGCCTGTCTCAGAAATGAGCAAGAGAGCAAAGGTGGCTGGGATTGGCAGTGCAGGGTACTGGAGAAAAGGGAGCAGCAGAGAGAGTGATCTCTGGAGACATGAAGAGGACCTCCAGGCCCTTGTTGGCCTAAGCATTTTTGCATGAGTACTGATGTGTGCCTTTCTGCCTGAGCATTAAGGCCGGGGGAGACACAGGTAGGAGCCGACAGAACAATTTTCAGGGTTCTCAGAGGGCTGAAAATGGTTGGTGTTTGCACCAGCCAGCGAAGAAAGACCTCACGATACCCAGAGCAGCAGGTGCATTGCCTTGGCAGTGTGGCTGTTAGCCTTAAAATGAAGGCAGCTCTTGAGCTGCTTTACTGATTTCAGATAAGAAGGAAAAGAATTCAGTGATGAGACCTGTTGGATGAGTAATAGGTATTTCTCAGAGGAAGTCAGAAGGATTAAACTTAAACAGGAGGACAGTATGCCAGGTGCTTGGGCAAAGAGGAAAGCTGTTGAATTCGTAGAGCAGTGGAACTGAGGCTCCTGGACTTGCAGAGGAAGGCGAGTGATGAGCTGCTGCAGGAAGAACGAGGAAGAGTCTGTGCTGAGTGCCTCTGAGGGCCCTACAGATGTAAGTAGGGCTAATTTTTTGTTTAACTCTCAGACTTTGACAGGTCTTGAAATATTTTGTTTCTCAAGCCGATGCATATTATATTTATCTTTGCAAATTGGTAGTTTAACTATAACCCTATATAGTAACTCTTGGGAATTGCACTTTTAAAACTTTCCATTCTTCCACTGTTTTTGCCAGATTAGAAGAATTAATTTTTCTTAGAAAGCATGTATTCATGTTGTTTGATAAAAACAGTGTAAAAGTTAAGCTTTACAAATGAAGATAATTTACAAATAAAGAGATTTTACTATTCTTTGTAAGTATAGTCACATTAGGATACATACAATGTTCTTTGAAGATGGACTGTCTTTAATTCTGTAGACTGTTACGTTTTAGCAGTAGTGCTGTCAACCTGCAACAAAGGGACATTTAGCAATCCAAAATGGGAGACGTTAAACTGGGATTCACATGTTGTGTTGGAGGCAGCCTTTCTTACTGTGGCATTGGAGCCTGAAATGTCAAAGGAAACAGACTTCACAGAAAGTAAGAATGTTAAGCAAAACCCACCATTAACATAATTAAAATGTAATAAACTATTAAAAAGATATTTGACAAGCAGCATCTAAGGACCAGAGGGCTCAACTCAAGGATGTAATAAAAGACATCTTAGGTTGACAGCTAGGTAGTGGGTCTGGGAAGCTTCTCGTCCATACTAGAATAGGAATTCAGGGGGCTCAGGAAAATATTTTCAAAAAGCAGATAGATGGTAAATATAGCCATAGCATGATTAAGACGTTGAAGGATCTTAGGGATATGATGAAGATTCACATTTCTTTGGCCAGTAAGAAAAAGGAAATTAAAAACCAGTGGGGGCCTTGACTGGTGTGGCTCAGTTGGTTTGCTGTTGTCCTGCAAAGCAGAAGATCGACAGTTCTGTTCTCCGTCAGGGCACGTGCCTGGGCTGTGGGTTAAGTCCCAGGTTAGGGCACATACAAGAGGCAACAACCGATCAATAGTTCTTTCTCACGTCAATGTATCTCTCCCTCTCTATCTTCCTTCCTCCCCCTCTAAACAAACTTATTTTAAAAATGGGGAAGTCTGTAAGAAACCTATGGTCCAAATTTACAGCGAAACCTAGTTTGCCCTTGTTGTAGGCAGCTGATGAAAGAAGAGGAAGTCCATTGGACACTGATGCTTGGAATGTTTAACTCTGAGCAGCATTGGTGTGGTAATAACAAGATTGTATTTTTATATGGGTCCACCCACAGTGCTTGGTAAGTTATTTTCTAAAAAGGTGTGTGTATACAGGTTATGTGTATATTAAATATTGAGCTGATTTCATCTTTTATGGCAGGAATTCATAATATGGTTTAAAGATGATGAAATCATAACCAGAGGTGTAAGTATAGTGACTGCCTACCCCCCAGAAGTAGTAAAGCCAATGATTACTTTGTTACCTCTCAGGAGTAAAACCTGGGCTAGGAGATAGGAGTGGAGACTTTACTTTTTATTCTCCACCATTTATTTCACTTCAAAGTTTGATATATGTTTAACCATCCACACTGAATATATTTTTAACCTTAACATGTATTACAAATAATTTCTAGCCAGTTTTTTCCTTTGACTGTTGATGTATCCTGATACGTATTGAGACTGCTGGGAATGCTAATGTGTTGATAAGCCACGTATACTGTCCAGACAAGGGAGCTACTTTTGTTCTAATTTTCAGTGATTATACCATCTCTGGAGGATAGACTTCAGCTCTGGGCACTAGCACATGAGTAACTGTAGAATGTAAGTAGAAAGGGGTGGAGCATCCAGGGTGGTGATGTCTAGACCGTGTGACACTTGAAGGGTGATGACAAGAACTGTTGGTGTGTAGTCTGGGAAGATGTAATTCAAGAGTAAGAGGAACATGGTCACCAACTTTAGACACATGGAAGAAAGGGGTTTTTGTTCTGTATGGGCTCAAAGGGCAAAACTAGGACCAATGGGCAGAAATTACAGAGCACCCACGTTATGAAGAGCTTTCTAACTACCGGAGTTGTGTGTGTGATGACATCACTGTTAACTGTTCAAACAAAGACATTGTGGAGGTCATGCTCACATTCGGTAGGAGATTGCTAGAGGTCATCTCCTCCCACCACCCTAGAGGACTTCTAATCATGGCTTGATCTTTCTGGTGACCAGCCTTCATGTAAGAGCCCACCCAAAATCCTCTCATTAGAACAAAAGATCCTCCTAGTGCTCTTATGACTCAGCAATTTATAAGAGTTTAGTTACTCTGTGTCAGGAATCAGAGGCAGAGACCACTATGTAAGTTTCTCATTTCACAATCTGATACTTAGTAAAGAGCTTAAGAAAGCTGAATGATTTTTGCTTTTGTGACATATAAAATGGCTTACTTAACTTTCCTTAGTGGAAACCATAGTAACACAAGAATTACTTAGTCATCACTTTAACTATAGATGAAAGTCTTATAAACTTTGTAAACCCTCAGTTAACTGAATTAGTAAAGAATGAAGGGTTCTGTTTAATTGCCTAGTCCACTGTCGAGTCCACAATGAGTGTTACTTCTTGAGCCCAGTTCAAAATCGAATTCCTCCTTGGTGCCTCACAGCTGCGCTGAAGTTGGACAGCTCTGCGCCTTCTCCAAGTCCGTCTTGTGACACTAAGCACATACTAGCATTATTTGTGTCTTTTTGTCTTCCCAACAGACCAAATGGGTAAGGGGGAGTGTGTCTTATTTCCCTCTATAATATCCTTTACTTTCTAGCACAGCATTGTTCAGTAGACTTCATGGGACCCATGTATTCAATTTTAGATGTTCTAGTAGCAACATTAAAATTAAGAGGATCAGAGAAAAATAATTTTAAAAATTTACTTAACCTAGTATATGAAAAATATTTCAATGTAGAATGGAAGTAAAATATTTGTTCATGAGATATTGTACATTCTTTGTTTTTGTACTAAGTCTTCAAAATCTTGTAGTTTACACGTGCAGCTCTCTCAGATCCGCACGAGTCACATTTCAGGTACTTAGTAGCCACCTAATTAATGACTATGGTGTTAGACAGCAGAGGTTGAACACATTACAGGTGGTTTGCACGAGTCACATTTCAGGTACTTAGTAGCCACCTAGCTAATGACTATGGTATTAGACAGCAGAGGTTGAACACATTACAGGTGGTTAGTACATGAGTATCCCATAGGTGAAATATCAAAAAATAATGTTTTTTTCCAACAGACTACCATGGCTGCAGGAGGAGTCTTGCCTCAGAATGAACAGCCCTATTCCACTTTGAATAACAGTAGTGGGCATGCTGCAAACACAAAAGGTAATCATTCTTTAATAAACATTTTTTGTCTCTTTGTGCAAACTAGAGTTTAAAAAATTATATGAGTGGGCATGAAAGAAAAGGCATGATTCTTCATATTGGAATGCCAAGGTGCAGGTACTATTTGTGACCTTAAGTTTATTTCTGCCTGACTATTTTGACCTATTAAAATTTCTTTTCAAAATCCTGAATAATGACCTTGGCCTGTTAAGAAGGAAGTGTTGAAAACAAAGTTTGTCTCCTTCATTATTTTTTACTGAAATTATCTGTTTGTTCCTCTCATCAAATGCTTGCTTGTGAACCAGACTTTGATTTACTACTTCTTTGACTTGCAGCGTCACTTGTAAAGCACATCCAAAACCACACTAGCTCAGCTGCTCCCAGATTTTGTCTCTCCTCAGTTGCCTTCCCCCAGTTCTGACTTTTCACATGGTGCCCCAGAAGGAAGGGTGCTGTGACCTGGACTCTACTGCCACTTGCCCTTCACACAAGTGCTAAGCTGGGAGCACGCCTTGATTTTCTGCCCCTTTAGCACTGTAGTTCGCCAAGAGATATTGAGTAATTTTTTTTTTTTGCAGTATTCCTTGAAATCCCTCTCATGATTTTCTTACTGCCCACTCTGGGTTTTGCCTAAGTTCACTTTAGTTTTACTGTATAAGGAACTTTACATGGTTTTCTGCCGCGGTCCCGTACAGCAGGATGGTGTGTTGTGGAATGCTTGTCCTATATCCCTGGACAAGTGACGAACAAATTCACTCAGACTAAAGGAATCCAGTGGAACAAAAAGGGATATGTGGCTGATCTCTCAGAGAGAGAGGGGCCCCCACTCCTGCCTGGACAGGCTTTTATTGATATTCTAGGTACATTACATCCAGGATGGTTCTCATTAACTATGCACAGGTTCCCTTTGGGTGGATACCTTTTACAGATAACAGAGGAAAGAATGTTGCCAATTGCTTCAAAGAGAAAGGTCATCTACAAATGTAAAGGAAAGAAGGCTGAGCTGTTTACATTCATGCTTGGGAAGTCTAGCACAAGTCACAGTAAACTTCGGCTGTCACCATCCCAGGTGAGGGAGTTTTTGCAAGAGCAAGTTTCAAAGCGGCCTAGGTACAATGCAGGCCTGATTCCCCACAGGAGACACATCCACGGATGTTCCCTGCACGCCAATGCGCGTCATGCATGTCTGCTTTCAGAACCAGAGCTGAGCCACAGGTCACATCACACACGAATAGGTTCCCTGTAGTTTCCCCCACTAAGTGTGGATTAGATAATAGGAGGAAAAGTAAAGAAGTATGGGTCTGAAGTACTGGAGTTTTGTGTTTTTTTTTGGTTTTTGTTTTTGTTTTTTTTTAATTACTTTATTGTTGTTCAATTACAGTTTGAATTTTCTCCCCATCACTCTC
>VMDR010017318.1:0-20227 GCA_007922815.1 Macrotus californicus | reverse complement strand
TTTTTTTAGGTTGGGTTGTTGATAGTTGTGAGTTTGTTGTCATTTTACTGTTCATAGTTTTTATCTTCTTTTCCTTGGATAAGTCCCTTTAATATTTCATATAATAAGGGCTTGGTGATGATGAACTCCTTGAACTTGACCTTATCTGGGAAGCACTTTATCTGCCCTTCCATTCTAAATGATAGCTTTGCTGGACAGAGTAATCTTGGATGTAGGTCCTTGCCTTTCATGACTTTGAATACTTTCCAGTCCCTTCTTGCCTGAAAGGTTTCTTTTGAGAAAAGAGCTGATAGTCTAATGGGAACTCCTTTGTAGGTAACACCATCCTTTTTTCTTGCTGCTTTTAAGATTCTCTCCTTATCTCTAATCTTGGCTAATGTAATGATAATGTGCCTTGGTGTGTGCTTCCTTGGATCCAACTTCTTAGGGACTCTCTGAGCTTCCTGGACTCCCTGGAAGTCTATTTCCTTTGCCAGATTGGGGAAATTCTCCTTATTATTTTTTCAAATAAGTTTTCAATTTCTTGCTGTTTCTCTTCTCCTTCTGGCACCCCTATGATTTGGATGTTGAAACATTTAAAGTTGTCCTGGAGGTTACTAACCTTTTCCTCATTTTTTTGACTTCTTGTTTCTTCATTCTATTCTGGTTAAATGTTCATTTCTTTCTTCTGGTCCAAACTATTGATTTGAGTCCTGGTTCCCTTCCCATCACTGTTGGTTCCCTGTACATTTTCCTTTAATTCACTCTTCTTAGCCTTCATTCTTTCCTCTATTTTGTGATCATACTCAACCATTTCTGTGAATATGCTACTTACCAGTGTTTTGAACTGTACATCTGATAGGTTGGCTATCTCTTTGTCACTTGTATTTTTTCTGGAGCTTTGATCTGTTATTTAATTTGGGTCATATTTTTTGTTTTGGCGCATCTGTTTTGTAGTAAGGGGCAGAGCCTTAGGTATTCACCAGGTTGGGACAACCCACATTGCTGTGTTGTGGCACTGTGTGTGTGGGAGGGGTCTGAGAGGGAACAGTGCCACTCGCTGGACTCTTGGTTGGCTTTCAGTCACTTTCTCTGCTACCCACAATCAAATTGGGCCCTTCTGGTGCTAACTCCCCGGTGGGTGGGTTTGTGTACAGAGACCCTGTGGGCCTCTCCAACAAACTTTCCTATGAGGCTGAGAGTTTCTCCCGTCCCTTCAACCCCCACTGGTTTTCAGTCAGAGGTTTTGAGGCGTTATTTCCCCATGCTAGAAGCCTGAGTTGCACAGTCTGCCTCTCTCCCCAGTTGTTCCTCCTGGTTTATTTGCACGCAAATATGGGACTACTTGGTCCTCCAACCGTCACTGGGTCTGGACTGCGAACCGCCACATTGCCCATCCTGATCATCCAGCCACTGCCTTCCCTTTAGTCCCCTCTGCCTCAGTTGCCTGTCTCCACCCTTCCTACTGGTCTGGATGAATGTTTCTTCTTTATCTCCTTGGTTATTGGACTTCTCATACAGTTCTATTTTCTGGTAGTTCTAATTTTTTTTTGTTTTTAAATTTGTTGTTGTCCTTCTTTTGGTTGTGTAAGGAGGCACACTGTATCCATTGGGAGCCCCAGCAAGAGACTGAAGAGAAGGAAGAGACAAAGGTCAGAGTATTTCTTCTAGTGAATTCCTCCCAGCGAGGTCACTTCAGCCTCATCATGTCCCCTCCCAGCTCGCTGCCACTTGCTCTAAACACAAACTCTCTCTGGCTTCCCAGATTCCAGTAAGCTCTCCCTCTCTTTGCCCCTTTGGGCCTGGAACAGTCAATGAACAGCTCCTATGTGTCAGCTTCTGTGCCTGGAGTGGGGTATGCACACTCATGTAAGCTGTGGTCACTGTGAAAACATTTGCGGCCCAGTGAGAGACACGCAAGCCAGTAAAGGTTTGTACCAGAGACAAGACTCAGTTTCATCTGGAAACCAAATGCCAAAAATGCTATTTATACCTCCAAGGATACTAATAACACAATCTCTGAATGGGCTCTGTGTCCATTCAGGGATGACCTTACTCTGCTGGAGAGCTTTATCCTTTGACTTTGGAAAATCGAGTATGACTTAATAATCTGTGAAGAAACCAAAAGATATTCCACTTGGCCCCAAGAGATGACTTTGCTCTTATTCTGAAGTCGTAGTGCAGACAATCTGGAAAGACTCAAAAAATGATTTTTTTCTTTTTATTTATTTACACAGTCATCATCATCATTATTATTGCCACACTTAATATTTATTGAATGTCAAGCAACCTTGGGCAAAGAATAGAGTAGAATAAAGGGGAAAGCTAAAGGTTTGCCATACAAAGCGAGTCTCCAATGGAAACTGGGAGATTCTTTTGTGATGAGTAGACTCACGCGTAAGAATTGGATTCAGGACAAGAATAGACCCTATGAATGGGGGTAGCTTCCACTGCAGATGATATTGCTCTGCCTGGATTCCTTTTCAGAGATGTTTTTCATTTCTTCGTAAAGTACTAGTGTCTTTTAAGCCAATCTCTGTCTCACAAAATGGTTATTATACACTTTCACTTTGTACAGGAAAACAGGCTAGTTTTATACCAGATAGAGCAAATATCTATTTCTCGGAGGAAAAGATAACAATATCATAATCAGACACAGAAGGCTGAGAATAAAACAGTGTGCTTTAGTTACTTAAGTTTTAAGTTTCTAAAAAGTTAATAGAAAAAATATAAAAGAGAAGCCAAAACAAAGGAAGCCCAGTCCTTCCTCACCAAACTGGTAAACGAGAGCTGGCATGTCTCCCCTGCAGGAAGGAGTTTTATCTGAGGGATGGAGGCAAAATAGAATGAAACAGAGAAAAATGTGTGAGAATTTCCAGGAGATTAAAATTGAAAGTCAGGTTCATTCACCTTCACAATTTGCAAAATGGCAGTGTCCTTTTCACCAAAGTCTGAATGGGGCTGCAGGATGTGTTGGATACTTCTGTTGGCTGCCCAGCAGTATCTGTTTTCCCATTTTCTCTCTTCCAAACACCTTGATTTCCACTTGAAGACTCATGTGACTTTGGAGAAGCTGACAACCCACCTGTCTCCAGGAGTCAGGCATGCACACGTGGTGACATTTGATTCAGGAATGGAAATGTGACCTAACCTAAATACAGTGAGGGTTAGTGTTGAAACTCTTTTTTAAAAAAAAAAAAGATTTTATTTATTTATTTATTTTTAGAGAGAGAGGAAGGGAGGGAGAAAGAGAGAGAGGGAGAGAAACATCAATGTGTGGTTGCCTCTTGTGCACCCCCTACTGGGGATCTGGCCTGCAACCCAGGCATGTGGCCTGACGTGGAATTGAACTGGCATCCCTTTGGTTTGTAGGCTGGTGCTCAATCCACTGAGACACACCAGCCAGGGCTAGTGTTGGAAGTCTTGATTAGGCTGCTGGGACACAGGGGTCCTGTCTGCCCCTGAAGGCTGTAGGTTGTAGTTACATTGCCCATTTTGGTGGGAAGCCAGTCTGAGATGAATCCATTGTGGGAGGCAGAGTTCAGAGTTTCTAAGGGAAATAAAGCTGAGATCTTGGCGATATCATCAACCTTAGAACCAAACTGTGCCTGAAATCCACCCAGCTTTTAGTGTTGTAATTATCGTAAGTTAAAGTTATTTTTATTTTTTATTTAATGCAGATGCAGTCTTTATTAGCAACAACTAAAGTGATCTTAACTAATACATGTTTAGCAATGGCGGCTGTGCTTTTGCAAACTCCTCAACGTGCTCAGCTCTGTGCTATTTACCAGAAGTTACTGGGAATTACAGGCTTTCCCAATCCACTCTCCGCTTTACCCCCCAAAGGCTTGAAACATTCCTATGAATCCTTTATGGCTCAATGAAACTTCCCCCTCCAGAGTGAAGCTAGCCCAGTCTTGCTCTTGACCTTAATGAAACGAATCATTTCCTCTTCGCTGTCATATCAGAGTCATTATAATTCACACGAACCTCTCACCACATCGTCTTTTGGTTGGTCGTTCACATGATTACCTTCCCCACAAGATTAGAAGTTTCTGAATCCAAAGTGCCTGGAATAGACGTTGCCCACAGTATGTGCCCAATAAATATATAAATATGTATGTATATTTCAGTTATTTCTCCATCCTTTGTCGACTGTCAGTGTACCAGCAGCTTGGAATTCAAAGATGAATGCCCCGATCTTGGCATCTAAAGAGCATACAGTGTAAGGATATAAATATTTTTATTGTACATATCCAGCAGTTTATGTATTATTTGATTCTGCATATAATAGTAATTAAACACAACTGCAATAAATAACTTTATTTATAAATTATATAGACGCACTACTCTGCTAATGTATTATTCACATTACAAAAGTTAAGAAAACATTGGATGAGCTAAAACTAAGCATACATCAAAGGTTTACTAATTTACTGCTGCATCCTAATGGATGGCCTCGCCGGGGCCCTGGGTACTCCCTCTGCAGACCACTCTGAAGACCATTGGTGCACTGGCTCAGAGATCAATGGAATCAGACCAATGGGAGGTCCACGTAGGCTTTTCTGGTGTGGAAAGTGAGTCCCCAGTGCTCTGGCCTCTAGGCTGTAAGGGTGGTGGGAAGATTAGGCCCTGAGCTGTTCAGAGGGCTTCACTTCTTACTCTTCATGCTCTGAGGCTTCAAAGAAGGAAAGAGCTTGAGTCCCCTCCAGAAAACTATCGTGTTTCCTCTCCTCTCAGTGCGACCCATAGAAAGCTGGCTTCCTGTGCGGACGAAAGGAGAATGTCCTCCGGTGAGAATTACTCCTGCTGTTTCCGGAGCACTCCGCTTCCAGGGTTCCTGGCAATAGAGACTACAGAATGTGTCTGCAAGCTGCCACCGCCAAAACAAGGGTCTTTTCTGACTCAGCCAGTAACTCTGTGTCCATCCCCCGTATTAAACACAAAGGGCTCGATTTTGTCCCTGGCACCAAGAGATCTTTATTAGCTCCCTGACTCCCAATGTCTCCAGCCAGGCAGAACTAAGGGGGCTCCGTATTCTGTCTGCCACATGCCCACTGGATGGTTTCCAAAGGGCAGAACAAATGAACTAGAATGTACTATTTCGTGCATTCTTTCCCGTGCTCACAGTCCTACGAAGTATGTGTTATTCCATTTTACAAATGAGACGACTGAGACCACGCGCATTTAATGGTGTCCCCCAAAGTCAATCAGTATGCCGAGGAAGCAGGATTCAAGCCAGGGTTCCCTGGCTTTGGCGACTTTCCTTGTTACACTTCCCTGCTCTGTTTCATTAACGGTGGAGGAATTAATTGCTATAAACGTCATAGATTCTGTTTAATTTGTAAGCAGATAGCAGGTTGGTAGAAACCGTGTAGCTTCGGAGTTTCAGGGACAGTAGGAAGAGTGTATTCTTCTTGCTTGTTGTGTGGGTGTTTATTTCACCAGCAAGGTGAGTTGACTTGCCTGGCGGAGGAAGTGGGATTCCAAATAGAGTCTTTCTTTCAGGCCCGAGTCCCCGTTTTACCACTCTGTGTAGCTTGTCTGGTTCCTCATGAAGAAGAGTGGGCGGGGCTTTATGATTGTAATACATGTTAACGTCATATAACAGCTCAGAATGTAACCAGTGCTTTCACATACATTATTTCTTTTGACTCTCATTGCCACCCTGCAGGCAACTATTATTTTATTCTTCTCCCTGGTTTGCAAATGAGAAAAGAGACATGTTCGGCGTAGCGCCGGGGAGCCGGGACTCTAAAACCACTGGATTCTGTGGTCCCCCCCACCCCCCCAAGGACACCTTATAACTCTCTGTCTCTGTAGGCGTTTATAATTCCATGCATTATTTCAGTTTCATAAGCTGTTATTATCAGCTCATGCCTGAGGAAGACAGGCGCACAGACGCACACTGACATGCCCCAGCTCCTGCTGAGAATTCCTGTGGAGTCTGCCTTTTTATTTCATGAGGAGAGCAAAAGGAACCCGAGTCAGCTGTTGATGAGACACTTTAGTTAATTTCCACATTCAAACAGCCACTTATTCTTAATAGACAAAAAATGAAAACACAATAAAAATAATAAAAAATATTATCGAAGTTTAACAAAGATGAAGACATGTGATGAGCAGAAGAGCCTTAGCCTAACTCATAAGGATGACCTCGGGGGCCCCTCTTATAAGACTGATGTTAATGCATTGGCAGACAAATTTGGGGGGCTAAGTATGTTTTATGCATTATATCCTTCCATGCTCACAAAGTAGGGTGATGTCATGATTATCACTGTTCTAATTTTACAGAAAGAACTGTTAAGCTGGCCTGGAATTCGCAGGATCTGGCTGACCAGAGAATCTTGACCAGCTTGCTCAGTAGGCATGAGGACTATACTGCTTCTTGCATTGTTCCTCCCTTTGGTGGTGGGTTAGCTCATCTTGGGAAGAAAAGGTATCAGGCTCTTCATGCTGACATCTTCTCTAAAAGATTTCACTGGTAGTTCAAGACTCAAAGGATAATACATTTAAATGTCCTTTGGGTTAATATCCTTGTAAAAGAACTGTAAGATTACTAACAATGCTGTTTTCTGTTATTTCTTTATCCAGTCAAGATGGAAATGGAAAGAGTTTTTATTGAGTGCTAGAGCCAGGTAGAGCCTTAGACGTTTAATGCAAAGCACTTAATTTGCTCTGTAATTGTGATGTACACTGACCCAGACTGTCATAGTGCAACTCAAGAAAAGCAAGGAAGAGGCAGAAAGAAGTCTAGGGTTTAAGAGAGGTCTATCCGAACTCCAAACCTGTGCATGTCTCTCTGCACAGCATGGCCAAGCCATCTTTGATATAGAACCATTGTCATTTCAGTTAATTTCAGCCAACATGGAACTCCCATTATATGTGACAGCAGCGCAGCTATGATTCCCCACTCCTGGACCAAGTCTCAGCCATTCCCAAATGTGTTGGGATTCTGTTCAGCCAAAGTGCAGACCCTTTTCAATAATTTAAATGTCCAGAGTGGTGCAATTACTAAAGCTCAAGCCTTACTCCAATTGTAACTCTTTCCATGCCCTGAATCAGGCCAACTTCAGACTTGGAAGCCGCTGGTGGTTCCTGGGCTGTGAGCATCTTCTCTGTTTCCCCACCCTGCTCTTCTGCTTCACCCTGTTCTCTCTAGTCTAGATTTCTGATCCTTTCATGGTCAAGTGCAGGAGGAGGAAAAAGGCCATTGTGGCAGGCAGAGGAGTGACCGAGTGCTGGACTCTGCTGCACGAGGCATAGGTATTTCCTGTTGATTGTTCAAGGGGTCCATTTTGAGGGCAGATTTCAGAGGTCTTCCTGCTAGAAGTCTATCCACAGGTCTCTAACACATGTGATGCTGCACCTCTTCTTGGCCACTTCCAACTTCTCCTGCCCCTGGGCTTTCCACAGTCCACCCCACAAAGACATCAGGCTGGCTTCTAACATTGTGGTCACTTCTGGTGCCCTGGAAAATGTGGCTTTCCCCACATGGGTGGGGCTCCATCTCCTTCCTGCCAGGATATCCAAGGTAGGTAGTTCTGGCCATGACACTCCCAGTCGAAGTCTTCCCCAAGCCAAGGTCATTGTTTCCCAAACCCCCTGACACACAAGCCACCCAGGTGCTCCTTCAAAGCTCCTTTCAATTGGTTTGAGGTCAGAAGCAAGTTCCTCCCTTTTTCTCTGAGTTTTGGGAAGTGGCACGCAGACCTCAGACAGTCCCTTAAAAGGAAACCTTTTTTACCTGCTCTTCTACTCAAATTCTTTATTCCTTTGAGGTGGGAGACAATCTCAGTTGTACAGTTTTGTAGCAAATAAGGCCTAGCCCTGTATTTTGGATTTGGCTGATTGGCACCTATTGTTGCAGTCTTGGGGAATTCTGTCAACGAGGAGGCAGAAGGGTTCTCATTTATCAGTCTCTTATGCTAACATTAATTCAAGGCTACTACATGCCAAACACTGAGTTAATCTCTGGTTATTTCATTTAATCCCCAGAATGGCCTATTGGATGGCATTGTTTTCCCGATGAGGAAATTTCAACACAATAATTCAAGTTAATGTAGTTATCAGCATTGGAGCTGGACATTAATCCAGGCAGTGCGATGATTTCCAAATGGTTAATCACTGCATTGAACTTCTCCCCCCACAATACCAGCAGGGTTGGGAATCATGCCAGGTCAACTGCTTAGAAGAAAAACATGCTCAAATCTCACTAGTGCTGAGCAGAGTGATTGATTTAGACAGAATTAGAGGAGTCGGGAAAAGAAGCTAAAAAGGAAATAGGTAGATACCCTTAGAAACCACTGACTGGGGCGGGGTTTAGAGAATGGGCATAGATTTGAAATCCTAGAAGCCTGGGCTTGACTCTGACCTTTTTCTTGCTAGAATGACCTTGGGCAAATTATTTCAGTAACCTTAGTCTTGGTTTCAGTTCTATAAAATAAGGATAATATATATCTCAGGACTGATCTGAGAAATAAATGAGATGTTGTAAGTGCTCATCAAATGGTGCGAAATGTTAGATAATTGAGGGCTGTGATGATGATGATGATGGCGATGATTATAGCTAATGACAATAACTAATATTTATCAAGCAGTTATTATATGCCAGGTGGTGGTCTAGACTCCAAGCACTTTGCATGCATTTACTTGTTCAATCTTCACAACAGATAATGAGACAGTACTATTCCTGCTTCCTGTTACAGGAAAGTAAACTCAGGCACGGATGAGCAATTTGCCTAATGTTAACACAGCTGGTCAGCAGCAAGCTGGGAAATGAGCACAGGCAACCTCTGAACGGAGCTTAGGAGTAACCAGCACCCCTTCAGAAATACCCAGAAATCTTAGGGAGGTGTGTGATTCTTCTCAGTCACCATGTATGGTAATGCCATCATTATAGTTAGTTTTACAAATTCTTTAAGCAACAGGAAGTCCATTAAAGTACAGTGTTTTTAAAATATAAGAATATTATCAGAGCATATTTGAGGAATAAATGTTTGCTAAATAAATCAATAATTAAGAGAAGGCTAGACCTTAATTATCCATTATCTGATTTGTTGTATAAGCTATTATTTGGTGAACCCAAGAATTAACCCAACTTGTTTACTTTTGATATAAAAGAGAAAAATAACAGAAATATTCTGTGATTTTTGCAGGGATTCGAAATTTCTTCTTGATCACGGCACATGGAGTCTGCTTATCAAGGGAATGTCTTGCTTTATGGTACGTACAGAATAAATGCTTTAGGAAGCAGAAATAGATTTCACTTTATTTCCCCTTTCCCCAGCAGAATATAATCTGCGTGTAGTGATGTAATCAGTAACACCGAGTTGTTTGTGGAAAACCTCCTACATAAATCAAAAACTTTCAATACGCATTTGCTTGTGGTTCCTGGTGCCCTCTGACTAGATGGGTTAGCCATCTGTAATTCCACTTGTGTGTGTGTATGTGTGTGTGTTATAACAATAAACTCAGAATAACCACAACATCAAACAGACTTTTTTTTAAGTCTGATAATCACCAGCATTTCAGTTGATTCATGTGTACTCTGGTATTTGGAAAATGCATTATTTTTTTATTTTGTTGTTTTAATTCAGTCATGCCCTTCCTTCTGTTTTTCCTTCCCTCCATTTTGTCTTTTTTCAATCCTTCTAGCTTGTTTCAAGTAGGTGTCTCTGGTCTCAAGCAACACATAGTAACTCAGATTAAGCATAAAAAGAAAGAAAGGTAATGTTGGATGAATTTGGAATGGCTCTCCGAGTGGAAAGAAAAGCGGACCCATAGCCCTTTCCAACAGTTCATTTTTCCAATCACTGCCTGACACCCAATCCCAAAGTCATTTCTGGATACCAGTATCAAATCATCATGTTTTATACTTTAAACTTATACAATGCTATATATCAGTTATACCTCAATAAAACTGGGGGCCAGGGAGAGTCAGCCATTGTTATGTAAGGAACCACTCAAAACCTCAGTGGCTTAGAACAATGGGCATTTGTTATATTCCATTTGCAGTTTGTCTGGGGAGGTCCTCTGATCTGGGCCAGGCTTGGCTTGTGGTGGGGACAGAGTTATTTTACTGTCCAAGCATCTGAGGTCAGCGGCTCATCAGCTGGGGGCTTTCTGCATCTTGGCTAGTTCCTTTTATACTTCTAAAGTCTTGCTTGGAAGAAACAGGCAGACTCTGCCCCGCATAGCCTTTCCTTCATGGGGAGGGAGTGAGAGGAGAATATTACTGGCTCTTGTTCAATAAGGTGGAAATGTCCAGGAAAATGAGCAGAAGAATGGGCGGCCTCTTAGAGCTTAGACTCAGACCTGGCATGACACCACCTCTGTCCCATCTGTGGGTCAAAGTGAATGCCTAGACCAGCCCAGATTCAAGGTGGGGAGTGGAGAAATAGATGTTACCTATGGCATGATCACAGTGCAGAGGGACATAATTGTGGTCATTTTTGGAAACAATCTGCAGAGACAGAAACCATAGCCCCAAGCAGGATAAATGGACACATTATTTATAGCATTACACTGGGATGAATCACCTCCACTCATTTCCATCTTTCTGTTATTGCACCGAAGACTCAACACTCACCATCCCTGGAATGGCGCCTTGATTGGCCTCCTGATTAAATTCGTGTAAATTGGGAAAGAAGAGCTCTCGAGAAAAAATTGAAGTCCCATTGCAATAAGAATGAGACAGCGATGGTGAGCAGATAAAAATAATGTTTTTCACATAGCTCTCAAGGCCCTGAGTCTTTCAGGAGCTAGAAGTGTGCGCCATTGGTCTGTTCTTGTTTAGTTCTTACACAGGTTCTGTGGGGCCTCCACTTGGTGGACTCTTTGTTGATGATAATGGGACAAAGACTTTGGTGGATAACAAGTGTTTAATGTGGAGAGAAGGAAGTGTTTTCAATAGTGGTGTTAGTGAGGGACACTTCCTCCTGACTTCTAACATTTTTGTCCCATAAAAGAAGCTTAATTAGTGTAACTCTGGGCCTTTCTCTGCCCCTTTAGCTAAGAGTTTGTGAAATAACCCACCTGGCTGAGCTATTTGGCAGGAATAACTGGGGATGTGCAACTCAGCTAAGCCACATTTGTCTCAGGGGTTACAGAAGTTACAGGTCTCAGAAGACCTGACCAAGCGCAGCACTGCCCGAGTTTACGTGGGTAGGTCTCCTTAGATCCAAACTTTGTTGTTATCAAGTTGTTTGACTGACCTGGTGAAGGATGTATCTTCCACCCTGAGTTCCATCTGTAATACATATCATGTTTGGCTTCCATATTTCTGTGCTTTGTTTCTATACTTGTTCATAGTCCAGGCGAAAAAGGGGGAATTGCATTTTTGTGTGGGCCCCCTTGGCAACCCCAATAGAGGAATGCAATGTGAGCAGAGAGATCAGCAGCCGAAAGCAGTTTGGAGCATTTTGGAAACTTTGTGGTTCATATACCTGGACTAGAGCTGTAGGCTGGGACCTAAGGAAAGACGTGAGAACCGTACGATCAAAGGACTTGTATGCCATACTGAACGGTGTGAGCTTCATACGGAGGCCATTGTGGGAGAGCCTTTGTAAGTGGTTGATGTTGTTTGATTCATGGGATGGACATGAAAATGTCACTGTTTTGGAAGACCCACTCAAGCCCCATTGTTGAGGCTTGGATGGAGCCATCATATGCACCACCTTATGGAGTCCTGTGTTCCACACGACATAAAAAGGCAAATGAAACAAAACAATCAAGAAAAAAGAGAAAAGAGGGAAAGAGAGGCAGAGATGAAGAGTATTCCAGTTAGGACAGATGATTGCACTGTCCATTCCTACCAATTCATATTGGGCTTAGTTTGGCTGCTGAGTACTGGGGACCCAGAACCAGATTTAATTTGATTGTTTTCATCTCTGAATCTAAAAGAGCTCAGAGATGATCCTAACGATTTTTCCCGCAGGTTCAATGATTTACCCAAAGTCTCAGAGCTCACTTTCTAATTTGTCATTTTCAGCTTCCCCTGCTCATTCTTCTTCCTGTGTTCAATATTCCGCATCTATGTCCTGCAAGCCGGACCGATAGTGCCATCCTCCACTCCAGCTACTTTCTGTTTCCTCCAGTTGCTTGTTTCCTTGTTAATTGCTTATTCCGTCTTAGGGGAATTGCCCTTGCACTCTCCTCACAATAAAGCACGTTATCAATCATGTCGGTTCTCCTCTCCAAAGCTGTCATTCAACAAGGATGCAATGAAGGGCATTGAAATGTGAGTCCCAGGATGTCTTTGGCTGCAATATTCCCTGCTTCCTTTCGCTGGACACGTCACAGATGCCCAAGCTTGAACTGGGAGTTGAGGGGGTTCCTGATGGGGAGGTTAAGCTCAAGCAAACAGCAGACTTTCTGCAAATTCCTCCTCATTCTTGCTTCTGCTTCTGCTGTTTCTTCCACTACTGTTGCCTACCGTCTGCTGAATCCTATAGAATCTTTAAGTCACCAATCATTTGTTGTAGTTAAAGTTTCCATAATTTTCCATTCAGGACTGGTGTAGGTAAAACACGGCTTGCAGTCTGGCCTCCTGTATTTCTAGTATGATGGCGTAGCCACACCCCTAATTACATGTGGTGTCTGGCTGTTTTTAGGCTACAACTGCAGAACAGAAAAGGAGAAGGTGTGACACAGGTCCTATAGCCCTCAGAGCTGAAGATATGTGCTATGTAGCCATTTACAGGAAGTTTGTTGACCCCTGATCTGGGAGGTTAACAGACAGCACTTTGCTTTTACCTCTTTTAATAATAAATAATGGCTTTGAACAATAGTCATCACTGATGGAGTAATTGACTGGGAAATTAGAGAGCAGGCTGAGCCCTTTTTTTACATTATAGTAGTCACCTTTCATGGCTTATTTCAGGACCAAGTCCAGTTCTTCCCAGAGTGCAGAGACATAAAAGACTAGAGAAGTTTGGGAGCCTGAGCAAGAGAGTGCACAGTAAGTAGCCACAGTGGAATTTGAACTACTTTTTTATTTTCATTTATTTATTTGTTTTTACATTTTGAAAATTGTGCTCTGACCAGTTACTCTGCAGATGACTGACTGTATGTGTCTTCTCTCCTGGGGTGAATTTTAATCTCCTCTTTGCATACAGCTTAGCAAAGTGTCTTGCATGTGGCATGCTGTCAGTCTGTTCAATTACTAAACAAAAGTGGCCACTCACACATGCAGAAGAAGGAAGGGGCCAGGGACATGTAACCATCAGCTGTTTCTTGTTACTTTGATTATAGACGGGGTAGGGGGGGTGCAGTCTAGATTGTTCTTGCTGTTGTTCTGTTTGAACCAAAGTCCCCTGGGGGTACAGATACATATTTCCAAAGAAGCAACCAAGAAATAGGTTATGTCTGGGTTCGGGCAATTCTTGTGAATTAGAGAACTGAAAACTAAGTCTACTAGTTATGTTTCAGCTGAGTATTGTTTCCAGCAAGCCACCCGTCTCTCTAAGCCTATTTATCCATTCACATAACAAGAGAATTTGATTTGTATTACGTAAGGCTTTGTGAGTCTGACTGTAATGCTACTTTCTGTGTATTGATCTTAGGACCACGGAGTCTAAGACAGTGCAGGGGAGAGGAAGAGAGCTACCTTTTACAAAGTGCCTACTGTGTGCAGGCACAGGTGTGGATGTTTTTCATGCATTGTCTCATCAAGACCTCTGGTCCTGGGAGGAGCTGTAATACTTACTATAATAACTAAAATAGAGGTTCAGAGGGATTTAAAAAGTTTCCTCAGATCAAGCACAAAATGAGATTCCCAGCAGGGATTTGAGCCCTGGTCAGGCTGATGACAAATAATATACTGTTCCCACCACATCAAGGTTTGTCACACCATGCCACTCCGCACTGGACAGTCACTGAGGGCTGTGCTTCACTTTATTGGCTTTAGTCCAAAGTGATTGATCTGAAAGTGTGAGGAAGTCAAGAGTACAGCATAAACAGGAAGCTTATGAGGGTGAGACTTCAGTTTTCAGCTCTTCCTAATCACCAGCTGCCTGCTGCTCAAGTCTGTTGTGTTGTGATAAATCTTGTTATTTCTCTTAAACATAATGCATTTCTCTTTTATTATCTTTACCTGAGGACACTTTTTCATGTCTTTTTTAGAGAGTGGGAGAGAGCAAGAGAGAGCGAGAGAGAAAGAGAGAGAGAGAGAGAAACATTAATTGGTTGCCTTCTGTACACACCTAGACCAGGGATTGAACCCGCAACCTTTTGGTGCACGGGACAACACTCCAACCAACTGAGTCACCTGGTTAGAGCATAATACATTGAAAAAAATCATCACCACCAGCGTCTGAGTGTGGGCCTTAGTGGCGCTAGTCTGATCGTTTAGGACAGGCCCTTAGAGACTTTGCCCATTCCTTTAGACAAATCTTCCAATTTTCCCACAACAATCTTCACCTTCATCAAAACTGATTGTGTCATCCCAAATTAGGGAAAAAGCTAAATACTATATTTAGCACCTATTTTATGTTTCTGAAAATAATGCAATATTTTCATATTATTAGTTCTCTGCTGATGTATTTAGTGTTACATGTCCCTTTCAACTTTGGTATAAAAACACAGACTCCAGCCAAAAGTAATAATAATAGTCAGTTTGTAAATAGCTCATAATTTCCATTCTTATGTATAACTAACTTTCCTTCACTAGCTTGTGAAACAGGTATACTGATTCATATTTTATAGGCAAGAAATAGAGGCTCAGAAAAATTAAATGCCTTGCCAACTTCAGCTAACCTTCACTGACAAGACTGTGGCCAGACACACTTCCAAAGAGTTAACACAGATCAACTCCTTGAGTCTTCAGGAGGGGTAGAGGCTGGCTCGGAGCCAGGCTTTCCCAACCAAATTCCCTTATTTTCCTCCACACAGCACTGCCTATCCATGGGTCGTATTAAATATTACTTACCCTGTTTTTCTGATTTTGTGATTATTTTGTCTTCTACTCAAAAACAAAATCTAAAGAATACAGCACAACCAATAATTGCACAATGCTTTATAGTTGATAACTCAACTTTGGTAGAAATGCTTTGTGGTTTTTTAAAAATTTGATCTTACTCCAGGAGGTAATTATCATTTTATTCAAGAGTCACAGATTCAAACAAACAAACAAACAAACAAACACACAGACACAGGGGCTTAGGAAAGTTCCAGCAGGTTTATATAGTACCTGTTCTAGCCTGTAGGTTTTCCTCTCTTCTTGTCTGTGTCTGCTCACCCTTCTAAACAACCAATAATTCATCTTGACTCTATTTTCACTCATTTCCTGAAACTGATGAGGTGGAAGGGAAGAGACCAGCCAGACCAAACAGGGTGAACACTTAACCTGCTCCTTCTTTCTTGCTTCCACCTTGGTGTTAGACAGTCAGGCAACACAGGTTTTCCAGGGCCAAGATGAGGGAGATTAGATTTTATGATGATGCAAATGTTTCTCTGGAGGGCTACATTTCACCTCGTGTTCACTGAAAGCCTGCTTTGACAGTTTCAACTGTAAGGAATGTTCCACCTCCAACTGCTTGGCCATGACTCACCTCCAAAGTCTCCATCTGCAACATCTGTCCAATTTGTCTTTTTCAAATCGTGATGTTAATTTTACACTGAGGATGCTTTAGAGCAAAAACTGTGTATTGCTTCCTTACCAGAGAAATGCTGAAAACAAGCATGCAAGTCAGAATGCGAAAATGTGGTCACATCCCAAAGCTGTTCTCAGCCCTCTCTGCTCCTGTGCATCATTCATAGTGCAGGACTGGAGCTAAGAGTTGAATTTCACACTTTCAGTGACTGAACTCTTGGTAGACAACACACATGCATTCATAAACCATGGGGCGAACAGAATAATTCATCTCTTTCTTTAATATTCAGATTTCTTCACTCAAGTTCCCAGAGAGGCCTTGGTGAGCCACATCAGTATGAGAGCTAGTTCTCAGTATAATAATTTTTTTGCCTTCATGCCCACCATGATTTATGCATTGCCTCTGACATGGGGCATACTCTCTGAGATTTTCTCAGTAAACTTCCTGAAGCTAGAATAAATGATCTCCCTAAAAATTTAAGAAACATTGCAATCTTAGGCAGTTCTTTAAGCCCTCAGACCTTATTTAAAACTAATATTGAATATCTTTTTATTTCTAAATTCAATGTTTTGCATAGTTACTTTGACACTCTTATGTGAGAGACTGTGTGCCTACTGGTGAGCTACATAAGTACAGAGGCGATGCCTTGTCTGTCTCAGAATCCACAGCACCTAAACCCAGCTGTACGCATCTAGTAATGTACAGGCTCTCATGAGTATGATTGCTCAGGACCAGCTTCTGGACTGGTCTCTAACCAGCTATTTGAACTTGAACAAGTATCTTTATCTTCCTGAGTTTTCATTTCCCTCATGTGTAAAAAGGGGCTAATAATGGCACTTAACATACATATTTTGGTGGCAGATTAGATAAAACTGAATGAATTAATTTATGTTAAGAGCATAGACAGTACCATTGCCTGACACATAGTAATTGCAAAAAAAAGATAGTTATTATTAGAAAGGAAATCTTTAAAAATCTGAGTTTTCTTGAATAAAGTTGCAAAACATACAATTCTATGATGTCCAGAAGTTTCTGTTACTATAAACCTTCAAAGGGGTCTCTAAGAGGTATTGCAAAGAATAAATGTACTTATGATCAGACGTCCTGGCTTTGAGTCTCTGCTCTGTGAGTTATTAGTGGGCAGGTTTCCCCATCACTCTGAGGTTTGCAGACCTTTGTGGGGAACATCAGATAATATTAACTCCTGCATGAGTTTGTCATGAGGATTGTATCTGTGGAAACATTGTCCATGGCAGGAGTTTTCAAATTTTTAACCCAAAAAAGCCTTTGTTCAAAGAACATTTCTTTATAAAGAAGCCAAAAGAATAAGCAAAGAAAATAAATACTCCTAGAGCCGAATTTGTGGACTTAAAGCAGGGTTGGATGAGAGTTGAATGCACTAGTTGCCTCCACTCTCACACCTCCACCTTATTCCACTCCTCTCCCAGGTACCTCACAATTAGAAAATTATTTCTTTAAGGTGACTAAATCCTGAGCCAATGAAACAATTATCATGCCACAGGGAATGAGTGTGCTGGTAAGTTTTTTCCCCTGTCTCTCCTTTTGTGGTTCCAAATATTTCTTCAATGCATCATAATTGTCCTGGACTCTGGAAGAAGACCTCAGTGACCCTAACCAGGTTTTGGGGAGACCAAGACTTTTTTAGGGCTCCGGGGTGACTAAACCTGGCACCAATGATTACTCTTCAGGCTGTGGATGGTAGTGGAAAGTGTGGAAAATTAGGGTCTGTGTAGTCACTGGACTGAGAGCATCCCATAGAAATAGGATTTTGGTGGTAGATACCTAGTTTTATGGAATTAGTCTCTTTCTGTTTGTCAAGCTCTATTTGATTGATATTTCAATGAATATCAATCCATTGATGACTATACATTTGATGGAGAAGGAGGGGACAACAGAATCAGAAAATTTAAAATTGGAAAGGACTTTCAAAACAATTTATTTCAAACTCTTCGTTCTACAGGTAGAGATGTTGAGTCCCAGAGAGTTAAGGAGATTTCCCCAGACTACCGTATGTAATCATATTGAAGGTAGATTGGAGACACTGGTTTGAAAAACGAAGTCATTGTTAAGATGTTGGGGTGATCTCTCTGAATGACTCTCATACCTGTGTGGGCAAGAGAGGAGGAAATGTGCACATATCTAATTTTGAACGAGGTTTGATCAAAAACAGATAATTAACATCATTGAAACCTTAAATTTTCCATGTGCAGGGCACTAAGTGCCATCTGTATAATGTTTTATTTAATCATCAAAACAGCCCTAGGTGATTATTGCATGTTATTACAAATGAGGAAATCGAGGCACGGAGAAGTTAACTCTCTTGCATAAGTTCACCAGCCAGCGTGGCAGAGTGGAATGGGACTCAGGTATCCTGACTCCAGAGCCCTGGCTAGCATTTAAAATCCTTCTGAAGCTCTCGCTCATGTTCCATGTTGGTCTGCATCAAGCTTGAGTTTGGTTCCCGGTTCCCATCTCTTGTGACCTTTGCTGGACATCTTTTTGTTTTTGCGTCTGCACCTGCTCACTCTCCTGCTTGTCAACAATACTGCTCAGAAGTTCAGCCCTTCCAATAGGCTCAGTAGAGGGCAGGCTCCAACCTCCTAGTGAAGCCAAGTGTGGCTTCTCCTCTTCACTTTCCCCGGAGCTGTAGCTCATCTCATTTCTCTTTATCCTGGTGGTACAAACCCTTCTTATTACAGGCATCATTCTCTGCTTTGAAAAGAAGAATATTTAAAGCATATTCTGGCAAGAGAAAGCTATTTTCAATTAAGCTCCAATTCCACCCAAGATGGATTGTCCATTTATAGAAAGACTTGGGTGCAGATTGGGTTCCCAGGAAGCAGACCCTGAGACAGAGTTTAGACTGCAGGATATTTATGAAGGACTGGTGATCTTGAGATCAATGTCCTTGAAATGTCCTTGGAGAAGAGAGGGAGACACAGCACTGGGCAGAGAGAGAAATGGAGGTGCCACGCAGCTCACAGAGGCCAATGTGTGACCCTCACCATGAGAGCTGGGGGCTGGAGTGGCTTTTCATAGTTGTTCCAAATCAGACCAATATTGCCATTTTGATCAGTCATTGGATGTGGGTCACTGTGGGATGATGCATGGCCCAGGACAATGTGCCTCTCCACAGTTAAAGCAATCCCTGATGAGATGAAGGTCATGTTATGACAATGCTCTTAGCACGGGGCCCCCATTGAGCTATATACTGTGTCCAGGACCCAGCAGGAGAGAAGAGAAGTCACCATCTAGGCCAAGGTCATTGACCCTGATTAACTAGGCTTGGTATGGCTGCTGGTGAGCCATGGAGTGGGGAATATATGTAGACTCAGTTGATCCACATGGGCTCTCTCAGCAATGCCTTGCTCAGGTGTGACTGTCCAGTAAACCTGATCAAAGAAAGAAATAGTTTCCAGGGCTCAGGCCACTCAGGGTCTGGATAACATTCCCAGGTAAGCTTCTGTGATGGTTATAATTATGTGACAACTTGGCTGGGCTTCCATACTCAGTGACTAGTATGGAATCTGGTATCAAACGCTAGTCTAGGTGTTGCAGGGAAATTATCCTGTAGGTACGGTTAACATCTACAGTCAGTCACCTTTAAGTAATGAAGACTACCATTGATAAGGTGGGTGTGCCTTATCCATTCAGCTGGAGGGCTGAAGAGCCAAAGCTGAGGTTTCTCTGAGGAAGAACACATTTTACTTCAAAACTGCAACATCAACTCCTAAGATTCCAATTTTCCAGACTGCCTTACAGACACCAGACTTAGTCAGTCAGCCCCACCACTGTGTAAGTCAATAACAATCTTGTCCTCCTGTTCCTTCAACTAACTCTCTCTCTCTCTCTGAATGGATAACAGATAAGAAATAGATATAGAGATAGAGACCGACAAAGAAAAAATAGGGAGAGAGAGGTAGAGAAATTGCAGATATAAATACAGTTAAATCTCTCTAGATCTTGATTCTATCGGACTGGTATTGCAAAGACTAGCCGATGTGATATCTGAAGGGGAGATTTCGAATGGACAGTGGATATGGAAGTGGTGACAGTCAGTTGCAGCCCAAGACCAATAACAGAAAGGGGGCCATAGTCCCCTCGGACCATGCTCTCCCTGGCCATCCCTTAACCAACGATTGAGTGTTACAGGTGTACTAGAGCCTGGACATTTCTGCTCAACACAGGACTCCACGGGGCAACTTTCCTCCAGAATTCTGATTGAGTTGGCTGAGATTTTGAGATCTGTATCACAGTTGAGGGTCTCCTGCCCAATCTTGGTTCTTCCGCCTTCACTTTCACAGGGTTGGATCAGCACTAGTCTGAAAAAATTCCTATCCCATCCTTCTCTTGCCCCTTTTTCCTTTTATGGGTCTTACCCCCAACAAATTGCTTGCAATCTTAAACCCATCTCACCATCTGCCTGCTGGAGGGCCTACCACCCAGGAGACACGTTTCCTTCTTTCCTCTCAATACACCACCCATTTCTGTGTAAGTTAGCTCAAGTCACTATCTATTATTTGCAAGACAAAGAGGTTTAACTTGGATGGATAGTATATTCCTGTGTCTTCATTATGTTTCTGGGACCTGCTAACCTTCATTTGCTCTTCTTTTTTTTTGTTTTGTTTTGTTTT
>VMDR010017317.1:0-20215 GCA_007922815.1 Macrotus californicus | reverse complement strand
CAAGAGATTTTTCAGCATTTTCTGTAGCAAAATTCTAAGCCAATTTCAAAGGATGCTGACTGCAGAAAACTAGTGCAGGAAATAAGTCAGCAAAAGGATTCAAAGCACAAAGGACAATAGAAGTACTGAGCACGAAAATGGCCATGGGAGGTGGCTTATATATTTGACAAAATTAGACTCTCATCTTTTAAGCATTTATCAGTTAGATCTTAAGCTTGCACCTGTTTCACAGACATAAGCTTTGTGTCTGAGTCACATGTAAACATTTTAAACAATCAGAATATATATCTGTATTGCTGGAGAATGACTTTAATTACATTTAGTCCTATTTCAGACGGAGAAACATTCTAATATAATGGGGGTGGGAGTAAAGCTCAGGTCAGAGATTTCCTAGGTTCTTATGTATTTCTTACGTTCTTCCTTCCATTGTTAGATATAACCATTTTTAAGATGAAATACTAGGGTAGAAAACACACACACACACACACACACACACACACACACACACACAACCCGGGGAAGTTATTTGCCACTTATTTTGAGGAACTGTATCTTTCTTTGAAGGCCATAGTTGGTGGAGAATTTGTGAAACGACAGATTATGTTTCACATTTGAA
Source organism: Macrotus californicus (assembly GCA_007922815.1). Lineage (NCBI taxonomy): Eukaryota > Metazoa > Chordata > Mammalia > Chiroptera > Phyllostomidae > Macrotus > Macrotus californicus. The sequence goes on along the minus strand of VMDR010017317.1, from coordinate 19,599 downwards.
AACCATGATTTCTGTGTATCTCTCTCTTCTCTCAATGCCATTCTCCTTGATTTCCTTCCACCCTCCAAACTTCCCTCCCTTGTGTTTCATTCCACTGGGAACCAGCTAGCTGAATAGCTAATTAATAACTTCGCATGAGACAAGGATGGTTATTTTAGAGAACCTATGCATGTATCCTGGGAACTGTGGGAAGCTCTGGGTAATTCCTGAAACTCAAAGTACCTCGGTTCGCTCACCTTGTGCCTTAAAAAGAACGTAACTGAAAGTAGTTTGTGGTTGCCAGTTCTCCTAGTACCACATTCAGACATTACCAGCAAGAGCCTATATCCCAAAGATTATACCACTCAGAACAGCATAGTGGTTAAAAATAAAGTCTGTGATAAAATTCTAACTCTTCCACTCACCAGACGTGTGAGGAAACCTTTCTGGGCGTCCATTTTCTCATCATATAATGAGAATATGTCTACCAACTCCAAGGGTTTGTGGAAGAAAGAAATAATATGCTTGCACAAGGAAGGCATTCAAGAAGTGCAGTGATGATTATGTTCATAACTACTGCTATTTAACAAATTACTTCAAAACTTAGTATCTTCAAACAAGAAAAACTCTTTTTTTAATCTCACAGCTCCTTTGGGTCAGGAGTGGGAAGCAGCTTAGCTGGATGGTTCTGGCTCATGGTCCCCCATGGAACTGTAGACAGAATGTTGTCCAGGGCTGCAGGCATCTGAAGGCTTGACTGGGGCTGAAGGATGCACTTCCAAGATGGCTTGTGCACAGGGAGGCTGTCGGCAGCAGGCCTCAACTTGTGCCTGTGGCCCTCTCCAGAGGGGTGTTTTGATGTCCTCACGATGTGACATCTGGTTTCTCCAAAAGCAAATGATGCAAGCGGGAAAGGCTGCAGCTGCAGTGTCCTTTATGATCTAGCCTCAGAAATCACACACAGCCATTTCCACAATATCTAACTGGTTGCACAGGCCCTCCCTATTCAGCATGGAAGGAAACTACAGAAGAGAGTGAATTCCAGGAGGCAAGAATCAGCAAGAGCCACCTTGGAGATGATGACGATGATGGCAGCACAGGCCTCAGGAGACCGAGCACTCACGTAGGAACCAGAGGGAGTGAGTGACACTCTGTTTGCCTCATGGAACAGAAGAAAGAAGATGGATATTTAATGTGGAACTCTGATCATTTTATAGTGCCCCAAGGAAGTCCCTGAGTGAACTGTTCCTTGAAAGAGCTAACTTACAACTTTCCATGTTCCTAAAATATAATCTATTCTACTCTCTCAACAAATACTGCTAAGTGCTAAGAATTGTTCTATTTGCTTGAGATACATCAGTGAACAAAACAAAGATCCCTCCCTAGTAAAACATCTATTGTAGTGGAGAAAGAAGCAATGAAAACAAGTAAATGATATGGTATGTTAATGATCATGAAAGAAAAGGAAGGTGCACAGTATAAGGGGGATCTTTAAAGCTTGAGGTGGAGTAGGGGGTTGGTTGCAGGGCTAAATAAGTCATAGGCCTGACTCTGGTAGAGAAAACTTCAAGTTATATATACACTGAGGAAAAATAAAACACTAATTAAAAGCAGTAGCTTATAGGACCTGAAACACATATACTCCATGCAGTGCTGAGCCTCAGCACACCAATGAGAGTAGCTGTTAGACCGGCACATTAGGAATAGCATACAAAGGCCATGGTCCTGGAGTCTGTGTGTGGCAACCAGCAGTTACCCAGGGCAGTAAGATCACTGTGAATGAGGCCCAGCCAAGAGAAAAGGTGATGGGCTGGGAAGCATCTTCCTACCTGGAGGTCTTCAACCTCTACACCATGCAGAAATCTTCAACACAGTATTAGCATCTACATTTCACAGAAGAGAAAAAGAACTACTCAGAAGCCACATGGCTTATTAGGCACCTGACTCATTTCAGACAGTATGCTTCCCATAAGGCATCTCTCTTCTTCAGAGACTTTCCTGGGCATGTGATGGGAGAATATTAGCATTGATAATAGGCCTGAATGTACAAAGGCAACATTTGGGATGCTGAAGGTGAGATTCAAGAAGGGACCACAAACTTAAAATGTGTAAGTGCAGTATGACATGCAGTGTCTGTGTTGATCTCTTCTTAACATCTCAAACACGATTTCTTAGGTTTTATGAAGCATAGTGCTAATACGGCTCAGAGCTTCCTGTCTCTCTTGCTCTCTACTGAAGGAGCTTTACACAGGGTCCAGCAGAAGTAAGGCCTACTTCACTGTGGTTGGTAGGATAATAATATGGGCGTAATAATTTATCATTTTAATTTGAACATTTTACCTAAAATGTCATAGGGTGTGCTTGAGTGTGATATTGTTATGTTACAGAATTACATGCTTATGATTTTGTAATAAAAGAGTTTGTAATAAAAAGGGGGGTTATTTGTGCCGGATCCCTGTATAGAATGGAAACCACAAGTAACAGAATACGGAGATCACTCTGCACACGTGGAACTTCGAGGCTTCCCTTCGTGTGCTGATGGGAAAGTGAGGACCGCACTTTCCAGAACAGCCCCAATTCAACAGGGCAGCAGCAGCTAGGGCAGGGGAGGAAAATCTTTTCCTCAACCCTCTTAGGCTCCCTGGCTGAGACTGCAAGTTAAACTACCAAAGACAAATTAACAGAAGGAAATCATTCAAATGTATCCAACATAAGTTTTACATGACTTGGAAGCCTTCGTAAAAATAAAGAAGACCAGAAGAAATTATTAATCCTGAGTGTTCTTATGCTAGGTTTGAGGAAGAGTGGGAAGTCATAGGAAAGTGTGTTGGAATGAAAGGGTGTGAGCTAAGGGTAGTAAACAGGTAAACAGCAACACCTGTTCCTGCAGACTCCTCTCTGAGAGCCTTTGGAGATAAGGATCCTTAACTTTGGGCATGAGGAGGGCACCTGTCACAGGGAGTCTTATGACCTGCTTGTGGGAGAAGAGGGAGGGCAGAGAATCCTTCTTGCACCTACTGTCCCTCCAATTCTGTCAGCTTAAAATATTCAGTATGCCGATAAGTTCATATTTTGGTGTAGCATGTTCTCAATCTCATGACTATGAATTTGGATCAAATGGTTCTTACTTAATCAGGTCTGTAGACACATAAGCAGAATAAAAACAATCCTTAATTCCCCATTGGGAAATATCATATGTGCTCATATTCATGATTACTCCTTAGTAAAGATGGACTAGGTGATTTATAATTCTTATTTTTGGTACACAAAGAGCTCGACTGCTAAAACAGCATGCTACACTGGAGATGGAGATAGGGAGAACCCAAATATGTATTTCCAAAGAATTTTTAAGGGGTAGTGGTCCTTATATAAATTTTTCTACTTGCCAGGGGTAAAGACAATTCTTTGTAGCATTAATAGGCAAGAGGGAGAGACAGGGATGACAGCTACAGAAATCATGCTCCTAGGACACGAGTGGACGAGAGCATCCATCACAACATGGAGAGGCAGCTCTCACCCCAATTCTTAGGAGACTTTCTGCAATGGTCCAGTGGCCGAGCCCCTGCCCTGGGTCCCTGTTTGTCCTTTGCAGTATTAAATAAGTGTGCGTGATGTACAAAATGTGTGCCAATGGCTTAAAGGTAAACTAAGCCAACATTAACTTGCCAAATAAATACAATTACAACTTCGTCTTGCTCTTTGTCAAAAAAATTATGTATTCCTATACATAAATCATAAAGCCACTATGCTCAGTCTCATAATGTGACACCAGTCCTTTCTCTTGAGAGTCATTACTCAGGTTCTCATCTTTGAAAGAAAATGGTGACATTTTTTTGCTTAAAAAAGAACTCATTTGAATTTTAATTCCTATCCACCCTGCATATCAAATCCGGGAGAGTGAGCGGTGGGAGGCTTGCCTCTGTCCCTGCCAGGCCCTGGGAAGCCAGTCCAGGAGAAGGAAAGGGGCAGAAAGAAAACAATTACCGCAGCCCTGGAGAGCCTGGGAATGCACAGGGTAGGCAGAGGCCTCGCTGATCAACACAGGCTTTTGACAGTTGTCACATCACTGCTGTCATCTCCCCTTTGCCAATTTTTAACTCTTGTTATATTCGAGAATTAAATTCTCAGCTTTGAGGGGGGAAAGAACAGAGGCAATGGTTATTCTCCACAGTCTTAATTCAGGTTTGCCAGGCTGATTTCTGACTGTATCAACACATTGCACGTGGAGATGCAAAAGACGGTCTTCTTGGTCTTGTAAAGATAGGAATGAAGCCAGAATATTCTCAGTGTAGGCTGACACAGAAGGCACAGATGTATAGTTCTACTAGTGTGGCTATTGAGACTAATTTATCTAGAAATCCTGACAAAATGACTAGGTACTTTGTAATTGCTGCTTTAGAAATATAAGTTTACCTAGATGGGGGAGGAGGAGGTGGGAGCAAATAAAGGGCTTTAAGGAGAAAGTGCTCCACTGTTGACAAGCTTTTGTTCCGACGTAGAGCCTGCCAGCATAATGCATGGCTGCCTGGGCAAAGCATGGCCATTTGCCTAGCAATAGCCGGCTTATGGGGAGACACTGGGGAGCCTTTAGGTCTTTGAGGTATTTTAATCTGGCGGAGCTAGAAATTTGTGACATTAGATGCTATGAGTTGAGAGCACATCACAGCCAGGAAAGAAAATATTCCTACAGTACAGAGTGAAATATGTGATTAGTACTTTGCACATTTCTTGAAATAAGGCATATTTGTGCACTAAACTTATGAAAGTGCTTAAGTATTGGTAAACCAATTTTGATAGAGATCTTCAAATAAGGCTGGACTTTCTGGCACATTTTTTTGCCATCTTGGCTGCATTTCAGGAGAAACAAAGAGCCCAAAGGAAGACTGAGCGGCAAAGAAGTACCTCACAAGAAGTTGAGAGATGGTACCAGTGCATCCCTTTGGAACCCTTGTGACCTTTCCAAGACCCAAATCTTTATGAAAGGTTACTGACATCCACAGACATAAAATCTGTTAATAATTCAGATTTGTTCCTTTGATTGAGGGCTGCTATCAGATTTACAAATATACTGACTGAGGCCTATTTCTCCTGGAGTTGGGTCAGAAAAGCAGGCACAGGCTAGGTGAAAACTGTGCCAGACATCTTTTCTCACCACTGTTCCTCAATGGGGTTCACTAAACATTGCATTCATTCATTCCTTAACTCATCTGTCCACTCACTCACTCACTCATTCAACAAGCATTGATTGAGCACATACTATGTTCCATCGTTCTGGGGTGCCAGAGGGAAAAGGTAAGATTAGAATCCCTGCCTTTTAGGATCTCACTGTCTTGTGGCACTCCTAGAAAGCTGCTAGGATTTGGCAAATTCCAGAGGTTAAACCTAAGAGAAATGAAACTACTGAAAGAGCTTATGGACAGAGAGGCTGATCCTCTCTCATGGGTATTGATACAAAGGAGCAGTTTACTGGGTTCACTGAAAGTTGTAATAAAAGAATGTGTAAGATTTTCAACTCCCCATAAGACACTAATTGTGTGAGAGGCAAGTTAGTGTGAAGAAATATGCTTTGTAATATAAACCAATATATACAGGTTGGGGCAAAGGTAGGTTTACAGTTGTGAGTATGCAAAAAGTATATTCTCGTATTATTATTTATTAACTGTTATTTTCCATATGAACAACTGTAAATCTACTTTTGCCCCACCATATATATGAGGGGAGACCCCCCCAAAATGTAATTATCTTCTGGAGAGCGGGCCCCTTGTAGTATTGGCTTCCCCTACTAGGTGAGTGTTCTAGGAGCTCACCTGTATCAGGTACCAGCTGGCGTTGTTGTGAGAGGTTTCATTCGACTTCACTGAATTTTTCTGAAGACGCAACACATTTGCCCATGTCATGGTGGGTGATGTATGAGCGCACCTGCCCACACTGCGCCGAGTGTTCAGCACTTTTTAGCCGATGTGGAGGTATCAGCATCCTTAACTAAAAAACAAAAGGCATAAAATAAAGTATCAGATTTGGCTATGAAGTTTTATGATTCTTTGCTTCTTGTGTTCCTGGATCAACAAGCAATGGGTATAATAAAAAAGTAATGAAATCCAGACAGGCTGCTGCTACCCTCTCTAAACCCTCCAGCCTCCTGTTCTCACCTCTCTGCTAGCAGCTCAGCACACACAGTCACCATCTTTGAACCTCACAATCACCAAATCCAATCTGTTTGTTGTTATTCTTCTTTCCTGTGATCCTTTTATACAGCACTTGGCTCTGGTGGTCAATAGCTCCTTTCTAAAATTACTTCTTTTCCTTGGCAACTATGAAACTAGCCTGCTCCTTTTCCATCTCAAGCTATTCTTACTGTCTTAGCTTTGACCCTGGCCTAATGTCTGCACTGGCTGAGCTTAGCTAGGGCTTTTCATCACGTGCACTGCATGCATACCTCACGTTTTAACAATCACCTCCCTGCTTTTTTCCCTCTCCCCAGAGTCTTTTCAGGAGAATCCATTCTTACTCAGGCTTTAAAATTTTACTTATATGTCGTATATGTCTCTCATTTGTTTGCCTGAAATTCCAGTCAGGTATCTCCAATTGCCTGGAAAACAGTCCCACTTGGATGGGAAAAACCACCTCAAACCCAACCGATCCAAAATGAACTCTTTGTCCCCTCAAAGTAGCTCTCGTTTCCTTTTCCCATCAACAGTAATACGGGTTCACTATCCCATGTTCAAAACCCTTGAGCTGTATATGATTGGAATTAGATATTTTCAACATTAGGAAAGTAATATGTTACATATACCATATATTTTTAACTCTCCTAGGAATATCTCAGTCAGTATCCAAATGTGTTCCTTTGATTGAGCTAGATACCAGGAGAGAGTTACTGTTTCATTTACAAAGATGCTAAGGAGTTGAGCTGGGGAAACAGACACATCTAGGTCATGAGGTTAAAACAAACTCCTTTTTTACCTTCAACATATTAATGTTTAGGAAGCAAAATATATCATCATTTACCCAGTAAATAGATATACAAATAACTTCTCAGTTCAGGGTGGTGCTACTAAAAGACTTAAGTCAGGTTATTGAATGCATCGTCACACAATGTATTCTCAGAGCTCTGTGAATTTGGGGTTGTGAATAAAGAATATGATTGATGATGACAATTTTAAAACAACGGTTTATTAGAAGCCGGCCATCACTCAAGCACTGTGTGAGACATTTTATATACATAACAATAACAATACAAATGCATGCTGCCTATGAGGTAAATACTCTTACTCTCCTCATCTTACATATAGGAAATGTATAAAGTGCTACCATCAGTTTTTAAATCACCCAGACTGGAAATCCAGTCATTGTTAGCTCTCTTCCTCTTCTTCTTCCCCCATAACTAATTAGTCTTCAAATCCCGTCCATCTCTCCCTCCTTTTGAAGCCCCAGTGCTCTGACAGACCTAAGTCAGAGCCTGTGACTACATAGCCATGTCTCAGATCCTTGGTATCATACCAAACAGAGCAGTGTTCCTTTTCCTCCAATTCAACCTTCCCCAAATTATTACTCTCCTTAAAATAATGTATTCATTATATATTCACTCACTCTGTCTAAGAACACTTACTCAATATTATTCTGTGTGGCATTTCTCTTCTGAGAAAGGGTCAAACGGTGCCAATGCCTATTGAGTTAAGTTCAAACTCCTTGGGGTCATATTTGAGGTTTCAAATAGTATCTACATTTTACTTTATCTTTTTCTGTATACTTAGTTGAACTCTGGACTACAAACTGCCACAAATATGTTTCATTGTGTGTACCTCTGCTCCTGCTCCTCCAGGCTCCTGGAATATCCCCTTTCATTCTCTGCCTCTGGTGACGCTCTGCCCACCTCGGTAGTGTTAGGGGTGGTCCTCACTTGTCTCAGCCACCCTTCACATCTCCAGATTATAACTCCACCATTTAACACTCACTATTCATTGGGCTTATAATTGCATACTGCCTTCTACTGCAATTTAACTCTTCATATTTGTGTCTTACATTTGCTACGGGATTGAAAATATATTGATAATAAAGGTAATTTCAAACTTTTTGTACTCCCTACAATGTTGAATGTAACTCAACTGGAAGTTATAACAAATTTTCTGTTTAAACTACTTGGTACAGTCCAGATAAAAAAGAGAACTAATATCTTTCTAATTCTCCACCCTTTCAATCACATTTCTCTCAATGGTTATCTCCAGCTGTCCTAGATGACAGTAATAGTAATAGGAACAATATAGTAAGATGGTTTCTTTATTGAGTTTAGGGTCTGGAAACAGAGTATTAAATGCAAATAGAATATACAATTATCTTGGAAAACCTCAGGAAAGAGCTATATTGGAGATCTACCAGCTGCCAAGAAATCTAACACAGCCAGCTTTTCCTCCAACCTGAGAAAAAAAAGTTGTTTCTTCAATTTAGCATCTAATTAAATAGTTAAGTGCCATGATACACACACACGCACACACAAATATACATATACACAGTAGAATCATGCCCAGCCTGGTGAGATGGTCACAGTAACAGACACACAGTGAGAGAACACCAGCCACAAGTCTCTCCTCTTACACTCACTATGGTGAACATACTCACTGAGTGTGGAGTGGTGGGACGAAATGTGACTCTCTCTTTCAGTCACTTGTTTCCCAAAAGTTAACGCTTGCTCAGAGAGGATCTGAAATAACTCTTCTTCTTCTTTTTAAGTATATTTTATTATGCTATTACAGTTGCCCCATTTTTTTCTCCCTTTTATCCCCCTCCACCCTATACCCCCTCCCATCATCATTCCCCCACCTTGGTTCATGTTCATGGGTCATACATTTAAGTTCTTTGTCTTCTACATTTCCTATACTATTCTTAACCTCCCCCTGTCTATCTTCTACCTACCATTTATGCTTCTTATTCCCTGTACCTTTTCTCCCTCTCTCCCCACCCACTCCCTTGATGATAGCCCTCCATGTGATCTCCATTTCTGTGATTTGTTCCTGTTCTAGCTGTTTGCTTAGTTTGTTTTTGTTTCTGTTTATGTTTTTTAGGATCAGTTGTTGATAGTTGTGAGTGTGTTGTCATTTTACTTCTCATAGTTTTGATCTTCTTTTTCTTAGATAAGTCCCTTTAACATTCAATATAATAAGGGCTTGGTGATGATGAACCCCTTTAACTTCACCTTATTAGGGAAGCACTTTATCTTCCCTTCCATTCTAAATGATACCTTGGCTGGATAGAGTAATCTTGGATGTAGGTCCTTGCCTTTCATGACTTGCAATACTTCTTTCCAGCCCCTTCTTGCCGGTAAGGTGTCTTTTGAGAAATCAGCTGATAGTCTTATGGGCACTCCTTTGTAGGTTACTGTCTCCTTTTCTCCTGCTGCTTTTAAGACTCTCTCTTTATCTTTCATCTTGGGTAACTTAATGATGATGTGCCTTGGTGTGTTCCTCCTTGGGTCCAACTTCTTTGAGACTCTCCGAGCTTCCTGGACTCCCTGGGAGTCTATTTCCTTTGCCAAAGTAGGGAAGTTCTCCTTCGTTATTTGTTCAAATAAGTTTTCAATTTCTTTCTGTTCCTCTTCTCCTTCTGGCACCCCTATGATTTGGATATTGGAATGTTTCAAGATATCCTGGAGATTCCTAAGCCTCTGCTCATTTTTTTGAATTCTTGTTTCTTCATTGTGTTGTGCTTTAATGTTTCTTTCTTCTTGTCCACACCATTGATTCTCTCCTTATCTTTAATTTTGGATAATGTAATTATGATGTGCCTTGGTGTGCGCTTCCTTGAGTCCATCTTCTTTGGGACTCTCTGAGCTTCCTGGACTTTCTGGAAATCTATTTCTTTCACCAGATTGGGTAAGTTCTCCATTATTTTTTCAAATAAGTTTTCAATTTCTTGCCCTTCCTCTTCTCCTTCTGGCAATCCTATGATTTGAATGTTGGAACATTTAAAGTTGTCCCAGAGGTTCCTAAGTCTCTCCTCACTTTTAGGCATAGGTGGATACACTTTGCCTCCTGGCATAACCAAAAGGAGAACAACAAATTTAAAAACAAAAAACAATCAGAACTGCTAGAAAAATAGAACTGTATGGAAGTCTGACAACCAAGGAGTTAAAGAAAAAACATTTATCCAGGCTGGCAGGAGGGGTGGAGATGGGCAGACGGGCAGAGAGGACATGCAGCAAGGTGGCAGCTGGAGGACTGGGCAGGTGGAGTGGGAGCTGGCTGTCCCACATTTGTGTGCAGATAAACCAGGAGGAACAACTTGGGGAGCTAGACAGACTGTGCAACCCAGGGGTCCAGCATGGGGAAATAAAGCCTCAAAACCTCTGGCTGTAAAACTCTGTGGGCATTAGGGTGGCAGGAAAAATTCCCAGCCTCATAGGAGAGTCCACTGGAGAGACCAATGGGGTCTTAGAACATACACAAGCCCATCCACCTGGGAATCAGCACCAGATCGGCACAATTTGCTTGTGGGTAGTGTAGGAAGTGACTGAAAGCAGGCGAGAGCCCAGTAAGTGGCATTGTTTCCTCTCTGACCCCTCCCCCACAGACAGCGCCACAATGCAGCAAAGTGGGTTGCCCCACCCTGGCGAATACCTAAGACTCCACCCCTTACAAAGTAACAGGTGCGCCGAGACAAAGAAATATAGCCCAAATGAAAGAACAGATCAAAACTCCAGAAAAACAACTAAGCAACGAAGAGATAACCAGCCTATCAGATGCGGAGTTCAAAACATTGGTAATCAGGATGTTCACAGAAATGGATGACTATGGTCACAAAATAGAGGAAAAAGTGAAGGCTATGCAAAGTGAAATAAAGAAAAAATATACAGAGAACCAACAGTAAAGGGAAGGAAACCGGGACTCAAATCAACGATTTGGAGCAGAAGGAAGAAATAAACATTCAACCACAACAGAATGAAGAAACGAGAATTCAAAAAATGAATTACTTCAGTGTAGGGCAGAATTCTGAGATTCCTACCTCCTGTGATCCATAGCCTTACATAATCTCCTTTTTACGGTGTGAGCCAGACCTGTGACTATGATGGACTAGTCCTCCCACAATTGGCTTACTGATAGTTGACTCTGAGTTCATCAGAAGGGAAATTATGCCAGGTGGGTGTGACCTAATCACGTGATCACTTATAGGGACTGGGAGGCTTTCCTGGAGGAAGAGATTAAGAATTTCATAGAGTGAGAGGGCCTATGGAGGGGCCCATATGACAAGTATCTGCCAGTGGCTTCTAGTTGCTGAGACTGGGTCTAGCTGACAGCTAGTATAAGCATTGCACCAAAAACCTAAGGGAGCTTGGAGATACATCTCTCCCTGATCAAACCTCCAGCTGAGGGCATACCTGGTTTGCACCTTCATTTTAGCCCTTTGAAACCATATGCAGAGGGCCCACTGAAAATGTGCTGAACTCTTGACTCATAAAACCTGTGAGAAAATAATGTTTTGTTCTTTTAAGCTGTTAAGCTTGTAGTAATTTGTAACGCAGTTAAAGAAAACTTAATACATCTGCTTTCTATATAGATGACACTGTGCTCAGCACTTTAAATTCACGATCTTTTAATTGTCCTTATTGTAGAGGTAAAGGATCTGACATTTAAAGGAGTTACAGAACTTGCCCAAGTAACAGAGAAAAGATTTTATATCCAGATTTACTAACAAAGCCCACATTCCTAAACACAGCTGCTGCTAGGGAAGTTGAGCGTTCTCCTTCAGTCTCACGGCCTCAGATAATGAGATATCTGGATATCAAATTCCCTCTGTGCGTCCATCAAACTCTGTGGGGATTCTTATTGAGACAGACTTCTTTCTATTGAGGTTGTTTTTACTGTATTGACATTGAAAAGAATCTGTTTAATTAATTTATTTCATTAAAGATTTATGAAACACCTACTATAGGAAAACACTGAATAAAGTGCTGGGGAAATTAAAAAATTAATAAGACAGCCCCTGACCCTCAAATTTATTGCACACTAGTGGGAAAATAAACTCATACATAAATATGAGAAAGAAGTAAGAGGTAGGGTGGAATTACCCAGCCTCAAGATTCCAAGACAAAACATTCATCTGTTAATTCATCTGACAAAGGGATGTTTATAAAATAACACTCACAGACATATTTGCATATGCTAACTTCAGATGAGACTGTATTTGTGGGACTTTCCTGGCTCTGGAACATTGGGAAATAAGGAACCCTTAACTAACTGTATATTTGCTTCTAAAATTTTAGATGGTACTAGTAATAACTTTGATCCTTGTGCCCTTATTGTATGCTAAGCAATGTTCTAAGTACTTAAAAATATTATCTCATTTAGCTGTAATAAAAACCTGTATTTTATACATACTATATTATTATTATATTATCCTAATTTTACTAATGAGAAAACTAAGATACAAAGAGGTTAAGTAACTTGCCTAACATCACCAACTCAGCTGTTTAACTTGGGTACATATACCTTTAGCCAGTGCATCTCCCATAACGTGGCCATTTTATCAAAAAAGGAAAATAAAAAGAGAATAAACGCCATGTGGAGAAGCAGGTGTGTGAAGGGAGATAAACAAGAAGGGAATGCCTTGTTAGCAGTTTTTCAAACCGAAGACCACACACCATTAGTGGGTGATGATATCACCTGAGTAAGTCACAACCAGCTTTTTTTTTTACTATATATATATATGGGCAGGGTACATCTCAAGTTTAAGGATATTGTGGAATAAAACTGTTTTATGTCTATAGGTCTATATATGTATGTCATTTTACAAATGGGATCCACATTGTTTTACAAAAGTATGAAAGCAACCGCCTTAGCTTAGACTACTCATCTTGACTATCAGTGATCTCAGCTGGTGTCTTGTCAAAGCTCCATAAAAAAGTAACATCAGATTGAAGTCATTAGAGAGCGTTTGGAGTGTAAAATCTGAATTGTTGATTAAAAGGAGGTCCTTATGCTCTAGATCTCAGGCAGAGAAGTGGAAAATAAGTCATTCTGCAATTAAAGAGGCTTTTCTTTGTGCTGCGGTGGGAGACTACCTCATCTCCGCAGAGAGGGGCACTGCCGACAGTGTTCGGAAGGACACAGCCCTTTCATGAAGCACGAGCTCTATTTGATCCATTGAAATGAATGAGTGCCTCTCCTCACTCTGTCCCGGCACATTTAGAGGGACCACATTACCTGGTGGTCTATTATTAATAGTTTGCCCTTCCACTCTCAAAAATACCCTGGTTGGACGATAAATTACATTACCACCCTTTCCATAAGCAAGGAAAAAATGTCCCCGGCCTAGAAAGAGATTTGTGAGGAAAGGCTGTGCAGGCTATGCACCAAAGATGTTCTATCCTTTTATTTAAATTGTGATTTTCCTGTGCTTTTCTTTCTCCCGGCAAACCCTCTGAGACTCACTTGCAGAGAAAACCACATTTTCCGATTCGGGAGTGTCAACAAAAACCAGAGGAAGCGCTTCTCAGGCAGCAGCTCATGGACTCAAGGGCTCTCAATAATTCCCAGTAAACTGAGCTCCCTATGAAAAATTGGGTAATTTCATATTCCATTTGAAGCTATTCTGTATATTTTTTTTAAATGTAGGCATGCCCTGCATCATCTAAGTGACTACAATAATATTCCAGCCCTTTAGATGTTTCTGTTGTCCTCGAGTTAAAATCAAGCAGTACTATTTTAGTATCTGTGACATAATAATTTAAACCCCAAAATGTTCTTAATATATAAATTCTGTATTAATCAAAATTTAGAGACAAAATAGGACACAACAAAAATGAAGTGTTTTTTTTTTCTACAGTCCAATTAGAGAAACTTGTTGAAAGAAGTGAGTTTATGTGATGCATGGCAGCTGACCCAGGCTGAACTCCGAAGTCTTCCTAATAAGTACCAGGCCTGGATTTCAACAGGACAGCATCGTTTGACATGTTAAATTAATGCTATTTATTTTTACTTTAGTTTTCAACTTTTAAAAACTGTATAAGGTTTTGTGGGCTTTAGAGATGTATAAAACTATTATATATACAGAACTTTATTATATTGTCCTATTTTTTCTTTATTTAATTGAATTTATTAGGGTGACACTGGTTCACAAAACCACACAGGTTTCTAGCGTACGACCCAACAAAATGCCATCTGCACACTGCATTGTGTGCCCACTGCCCCGAGCAAAGTCTCTTTACGTTCCCATTTTCCCGTCTTCACTCACTTCCACCTGCCCCCACCCTGCTCTTCCTCTGGCTAACACCACACTGTTGTCTGTGTCTATGTGTTATATATACTGTTCTATTTTAAAATAAATAAGTAATAAAACACTGAGGCCGCGCTAACTGGTGTTGGTTGCTCCGTTGTTTGGGTGTTATCCCACAAAGTGAAAAGTCACCAGTTCAATTCCCAGTCAGGGCACGTGCCAGGGTTGCAGGCCCGTTCCCATTTGGGGCAAGTGCAAGAGGCAACTGATTGCTGTTTCTCTCTCATATCAATGTTTATCTCCCTTTCTTTTCCCCTCTCTCTCAAAATGAATAAATAAAATCTTTTACAAAAACCACTCTGGCTTCAGAGAAAGTTTGCTTTTTATAAGGGTTACCTACATTACCAAAGTGTGAGACACATGAGTGAGAAACCTTGCTTGGACATGAAGGCCGATTTTCTACAATAAAACAAACAAAAGAAACCAGGCTTGCTGGCGTGCTGACTTCACAGGAATGCCAGTTTAGCAAAATAAACGTTAATTGCCAAGAACGTGAACTAGCCAGGCAGCTGTCCTCTCCGGCTAGGCCCTTCGCCTGCTCCTCCCCATTAGTCCCATTGCCACGCAGCCCCTCCTGTCCCACTTATCAGCTCCACTCAGATCTTCTCTGGTTCTCCACTACTGTCTGTTCCCCTTCTTGACTTTTGTAAACAGTATTAGCCCTTTACCTCAATCTCAGTTACAGTCGGAGAACTTTAAGAAAGAAAAGAGATCGGGTTAAATAAAATAACAAGTATATAAACACTTAAAACAATGCCACAAAAGAGTAATGGCTCACAGTATGTTCTCTTTTCTTAAAAAGAAGCTATTTTACTTTTAAAATCACACGAGCAAGGTTTGGAAAGTCCACTTCACCTCACAGATCCAGTTAAAGATAGAAGTACTTCCAAATCACACTAATTTTCACATTTCAAAAAAAGAAGATGAAAGGAAAACTCTAGAGTAACTAGTAAGTTTACACAGAATAAGATTTTTCTGTAATTTCTGCAAGTGCTCCTTTAATAACCTATTTTTTACTCTCCTCGATGTGCTGAGGCACAATTCTTTCTTTCTATTTTAAGACAGAACAGACATGCTGCTCTGCCCTTGGATATTCCTTGTGGGTCTGAAGTATCCTCCAGAAGATGATTATGGATTTATCCATTGGCATTCCAACCTTATTATTGAAACCTCTTTCATTTTGAAATTTTCCCACACTGTATGCATGACTAAGCATGCCCATAATACAGCAAATTCTCTATTTAATTTACAGCTCTCAGCGCAATGCACAAGCTTTTGAAAATGATTTGACTATTCTTTCAATTCACTATGAAAAAACTAAGTATTGCAGCTTAAAATATACCTATACTGTTTTCACATAGAAGTATAAGAAATGAAAACCAGGTTATGGGCCAGGTCCCCAGCTGGGGGCGTGTGAGAGGCAACTGATAAATGTCTTTCTCACACATCAATGTTTCTCTCCCTCTCTAAAAAATAATTTTTTTTTAAATGTCTGAGATTTTACTGCCTATGTTTTCTTCTAGGAGTTTTATGGTTTCAAGAGTAATATTTAAGATTGTAATCCATTTTTTAAAATTTATTGATTGAGGAGAGAGAGACCTCGATTTGCTGTTCCATCCATTTATGCATTCATTGTTTGCTTCTCGTATGTGCCCTGACTGGAGATCAACCCTTAAACCTTGCTGTGATGGGACAGCACTCCAAGCAATTTAGCTATCCAGCCAGGGCATGACTTTAACCCATTCTGAGTTTCTTCTTGGGTGTGGTGTAAAAAGGTGGTCTAGTTTTACTTTTTGGCATGTATCTGTCCAATTTTCCCAATGCCATTTATTGAATAGACTATCTTTATCCCATTGTATGGTCCTACCTTGTCAAATATTAATTGATGATAAAGTCGTGGGTTTATTTCTGGGTTCTCTAGGCTCTCTATTCTGTCCCATTGATTTATATCTGTTTTATTACGCCAGCACTATGCTGTTTTGATTTCTATGGCCTTGTAGTATAGTTTGATATCAACTTTGTGCGTCTTCTAATTTTGTGCTTCTTTCTCAAGAGTGTCATTTAAGGCTGCTATTTCCTTGTTGATTTTGTCTCAAAGATCTTTCCACTGATGTCAATGGGGTGTTAAAATCCCCTACTACGTATGACTATATTACTGTCAATCTCTCCCTTTATGTCCATCAAGATTTGCTTTAAATATGTAGGTATGCCTACGTTGAGTGTTTAAATGTTTATGAGGGTTTTATCCTCTTGCTAATTTAATCCCTCTATCATTATGTAGTGTCCTCTTTTATATTTTATTATAGTGTTTGTTTAAAAGTCTATTTTGTCTGATACGAGTACTGCTCTCCTGGCTTTTGTGTGTGTGTGTGTGTGTGTGTGTGTGTGTGTGTGTGTTTCCATTTGCACGATACCCTTTTCCATCCTTTTACTTCAGTCTGTGTCTTGTATTGAGGTGGGTCTCTCATAGACAGCTTATGTATGGGTCTGGTGTTCTTTTCCATTCAGCTACCATATGTTCTTTGATTGGAACATTTAAGCCATTTACATTTAAAGTTATTATTAAAAGGTACATATTTATTGCCACTATATTCTTTTAATTATTTTCTCTTTCCTTCTTTTTCTTAAAGAAGACTCTTTAACATTTTTTGTAATACTGGGTTGGTAGTAACAAACTTTTTTAGCTTTTTTTTTGTCTGAGAAGTTCTTTATTTCTCCTTCAATGTTAAATGATAGCCTTGCTGGATAAAGTGGTCTTGGTTGTAGGTTCTTGTTTCTCATCACTTTAAATATTTCACGCCAATCCTTTCTGGCCTGAAATGTTTTTGTTGAGAAATCAGCTGACAATCCTATGGGAGCTCCCTTGCAGGTAAATGTCTTTCTCTTGTTGCTTTCAAGATTCTGTTTGTTGTTAACCTTTGCTGATTTAATTATGATTGCGGGCCTCATCTTGTTTGGGACTTTCTGTGCTTCTTGGACTTGTGTGTCCTTCTCCTTCGCCAGGTTAGGAATATTTTCACCCATTACTTCTTCAAATATGTTCTCAATCCCTTGCTCTCTCTATTCTCCTTCTGGTAACCCTAAGATGCAGGTGCTGTTATACTTCATGTTGTCCCAAAGGTGCCTTAAACTATTCTCATTTTTTAAAATTCCTTTTTATTTTTGCTACTGTGTTTATGTGTTTTCTTCTACTTTGTCTTCCAAATCACTGATCTGATCCATGGCTTTATCCAACCTGTTTATTCCTTCCAGTGTAATCTTCATTTCAGATATTGTATTCTTCATTTATGATGGGGTTTTTTTATGGTTTCTATGTCCTTTTTCATGTTGTTGCTCTTACTAGTTCCTTGAGTATCCTTATAATCATTTTTTTGAACTCAATATCTGATAAATTGTTTGCCTACATTTCGTTTAGCTCTCTTTCTGGAAATTTCTCCTGTTCTTTCATTTGGGGGATGTTTCTATCTCCTCATTTTTGGCTTCCTCTTATGTTTGTTTCTACGGATTAGGTAATTTGTTGTGACTCCCAATCTTGGTTGGATGGCCTTACATAGTAGGTGCCCTGTGGGAAGCAGTGGCACAGTCTCCTTGATCACCTGAGCTAGGTACTCCAGGATATCTTTTGTGTGGGTTACGTGGGCCCTCCTGTTGTGATCGAGTCTTGCTACTGGCCTGTTCATGCATGGGGTCAACCCTTAGGCTGGCTGACCATATGAACCCTGACCACAGTGTATGACCTGCTGTGCAGTTGCTGACCACGTGAAGCAGAATTCGCCTCCACAGGGTCTGGTGCCTGCTGAGATATTCCTTTGGACGTGCTGCTTGTGAAGCTAATTGCCCCCTGCTCTGATGTTGTCTGAAGTGGGCCATTGGGTGTATCTGTTCTGGGTCCTCTTTGGAGGGACTTTGGTGCAGTGCAATGTAAGACGCTGCCTGTGACTGGCCCTGAGAAATTTGTTTGGAGCTACAGAGCAATATATATTTTATGGTTGCCTCTGCTGGGCCTGGGTGTGTACAAGGCTGACTTTTACTGGCACCAGGCCCAGGGGAAGGGCAGCAAAAGTCCTTAAGAACCCCAAGGTCTGCCTCCAACTGTCTCCACCTGCCAGCAATTTTTGCAATGGAAAAGATATAAGCTAGATGCTAACATACTCAGTGAATACAGGTGTGACCAGATAGATGAACACAAACACTTTGTTGGGAGTTGTAATGTGCTTCCCATGTATCTTAAACCCTTCAGGCCTATCATAGTGTCCTTCACTTCTGAATCATGTTTGACTGACTCAATCTAAATCCTACCCCAGAGTGATGTTCCAGATCCCACTTAAACCTCTTCTGAATCATTCTCTTGGTTCAAAGTCACCTGTTCTAAGACTGTATCAAGTTGCCTCAGTGAATTCAATACCGTGGAATAGAAAAGAAGCTGCTGAGTTAACTCTATGCGGTCAGGTTAACTAGATCGCTAGAAACAATGCATCTATGGATATAGCTATAGCGTCATATGGAAAATTTAACAAAGATTATCTATACTAGAATATACAAAAAAAGCAGTCATTTTTATTGAAGAGCATAGGTAATTTGTGTATGTGTGTTGAATTTATTAAACACTTATTATAATCTAAGCCACTTAAGTCTTTTTTTAATGATCAAGTCAAGAGGGATGCCTATTAATGTGGAAATGTGGCCCAGCTAGTTATGTTGGCTATTCATGGCTAAAAATATACACATCACACAAAACAATTCCCAGTAGCATCAGGCTGGTTGCCACCACCATGTCCCACTTTCCTTAAGAGTTTGCAGCCAGGAGCTACAAACTGACAGTAATCCTTCCCTGCTAACAATTCATGAGTCGGCACAAGTTCTAGGTCCTCTCATTCCCCCACCTCACATGCCCATGATTCCTGTGATACAAGAAGGGGAGAAAGATTTACCGTGTTGGAAAGGTTGTTAACACCTTGCTCAGGTGAGGAAATGAGGAATCTATCACTTAATAATTATAAACTGAAATAAGGCCAGCCCCTCTTTTCTCCTGTCACCAATGCTAATCTCTCTTAATTTTGTTCATTCTTATTAATATCTACAATTTTATTCCTACTTCTTTTTAAGAACTAGGAAATAGCTGGGTGTCCTAGTCTCATTTCTTATTTTTCGATAGGCTATACGTTTTTAGTCTCTGTTGATTCTGTTAGGTTGTATAGTTATTGGTGTGTAATAGGCTCTTCCACAGCAACATGCAGCAGAAAATTCTTTCTGACAAGCCATAGCAAGTTTAATTGAGTCATGACATACTCCATCATATAGATTCCGGTGAAGCAAACAGTCTTTTTCCTAGGGTAGCGTATGCTTTTGAAATTT
>VMDR010017316.1:0-20231 GCA_007922815.1 Macrotus californicus | reverse complement strand
TACTGATTTTGTATTGCACGTTAATTATACAAGAGGGAGATGCCAAAAAACCCAGAATTATCTTCTGGAGGGCGTTGTTGTGACAGGCTGTGTTCAGCTTCAGTGAATTTTTTTTGAAGACTCTTTTAACATGTTTGCCCGTTTCATGGTGGGTGATTTATGAGCGCACCTGCCCACACCGTGCTGAGTGTTCAGCAGATTTTGACCAAAACTGGCATGACCCCTGTGCCCCAGCCTCCTATTCACCCAATCTTGCCTCACACAATATATTTTTTGTTTCCTCAGATGAAAAAATTCCTCAAAGGGGAATGTTTTACTGATGTGGAAGAGGTGAAACAAAAAATGGCAGAAGCACTGTAAGGCTTCAAAATCGATGAGTTCAAAAAATGTCGAGCAGTGGAGAAAACGTCTCAGTAGGAGTATTGGAGAGTATTTTCATGGTGACTGAACTTTAAACATGTAAGAATAAATACACAATTTAAAAAAAAAATAAAGTCCGTTTCTTTAGGTCCCCCTGATACTCCACTGAGTTCTTTGTTATTGAAGTTATTTTTATTGTTCATTGATTCTCTAGTATTTTAGAGATACTGTTTCTTCTAAAAATTGATATAAAATTGAGTTATTTTAAAAAATTTTTTTTCAAAGATTTTATTTATTTATTTTTAGAGAGGGGGAGAAGGAAAGAGAGAGAAACATCAGTGTGTGGTTGCCTCTTACGTGCTCCCCACTGGGGACCTGGCCCACAACCCAGGCATACACCCTAGACGGGGAATCGAACGGGCCACCCTTTGGTTGGCAGGCCGGCTCTCAATCCACTGAGCCACACCAGCCAGGGCATAAAATTGAGTTATTTTTGATAATGAATGCATACCTGAGAATATACCACCCAAAACAAAGAGCATCAGTAGTACCCTACCTGTACACTCCCCTCGTGTCCTGTTCTCCTGCCTCTCCCACTAAAACCATCATCCTAAACCACACGTCCATCACTTCTCGGCTTTCCTTCACACCCCATCACTCCCACTTGAAATTTTTTTAAAAAATTATAATCAGGACTGCCTGACTGGTGTGGCTCAGTGTGTTGGGCATTGTCCTGCAAAGCAAAAGTTGCTTGTTCTGTTCCTGGTCAGGGCCCATGCCTGGGTTGCAGATTTGGTCCCGGTCTGGGAGCATGAGAGAGGCAACTGATCGATGTTTCTCTCACGCATTGATGTTTCTCTCCCTCTCTTTTTCCCTCCCTTCTCCTCTCTCTAAAAAATAACAATAAAATATTTTAAAAAATCATAATCAAGACTAAGAGAATACAGATCAAAATGTTAAGAGTGCTTAGATCTCAGTGATAGAATAGTGAATTTCTTCCTTTTTTATATAAAAAATAAACACGTATTCCTTTTTAAATCAGAAAAGATGTTATTGTAAAATGTTATTTTAAAAGACAGTTATATAAATAGATGTAAACATTAAACACAAAAGAAAAACATTGCAGAAAAGACTTTACTAATGTTTTACTGTCTAGTCATACAATATACACTTTGGAATATATTTTGAAAATTATGGTGGATACTCCTTCGTATCTTTCATCCTTTTGTTTTTGTTTTTCTTATTTTCACCATCCCTTTTCTATCTCACTCCTCTCTTTCCCCTTTGAAATAAACTCTTAATAATTAAAGTTTAAGATAGCAGACATGTGCAATCATAAGTAAATTTTCCCCAGAGAAACACATCCACGTCACCAGCATTCAGATAAAAAACAGAACAGCCCCAGAGATGCCGCTCGTGCCTCCCCGCATCACCACCCCACCCGGGCAGCCGGTGGCCTGATCTCTGCCGTCACAAGTCAGCTGTCCAGGGTTTTGAACTTTCTATAAGTGGAGTTCTGTAATATATACTCTTTTGTGTCTGGCTTCTTTTGCCTAACATTACGTTTGCTAGATTCTCTAAACTGTGGTGTGTAACCTCAGTTTGTTTTCCTCACTGTTTGGTGTTTTATATGATCATCTCACACATTATTTGCCCCTTCCTCTGCAGATGAACAGTTTGGGGTTTTAATGAGTAGTGCTGCAATGAACATTTTTGAATAGGTCTTTTGGGGACTATATTTTGAGTTTACCCCTAGAAGTGGAATTGCTGGGTCATAGAGTTTGTGTCCGTGTAGCTTCAGGAGATACTGCCAAAGCATTTTTCAAATAGTTGTAACCGGCTCATCCTCCGTGAGAAATACGTATGAGTTCCCGCCGGCCCGCACCCTTGCCCACCCTTGGTTCTGTCAGCTGTTTGCACTGTAGCCACCTCTTGTCTTCCTGTTTTGTGGTTCTGTTGAGTCTACCTGCATTCCTAAACCATATTTAAAATTTTTACTTGTTCTAAACTTTATAAAAGGGTACCATCCTGTATGTAATCTTCTGAGACTTACTCTTTTCACTTAAGATCATATTAATGAGATTCATCTATATTATTATATGTTACCACAGTCCATCATTTTGATTGCTGTGTCCCACTGTGTGAATATATCACAACTTGCTCACTTTCCCACTGATGGAGATTTGAGCTGTTTCACTAATACAGCAATTCTTCCGTTCAAGTGTGCTCCAGGGCTGCAGGAACCATGGAAGGGCTCTATGAAATTCTTAAGGCATTTAAAATAGATGACCGTTATTAGCTTCTTGCAAATTTCCAGGGCCAAAAGTGACACACTCCCAGTATTTTATCATCTTGCTTTAAAGAAGCTCTTCCTCACAGTTAATTAAAATCATATGTATTTTAAAACTTATATTTCCTCTTGCTTAGTTTACCGCCGCAATGAAAGTCCAGAGGCAGAACACTCTCATTCACTTAAAGGTAGAACAGAGTTAGCTTCATCTTTTCAGACATAACAATGCCAATTTCTTTCAAACCTTTCTGCTTCTTCATATTGCTGTAAAGATGTATGTTAATATCCCATGAATTTTTTCTAACTTCATGTTATTTTTTAGAATATGCTAACAAAATTTAGTATCATGCTTAAGACTGGCCTGAGGTTGAGAGGCATCGTGTCCCCGTCCTTACAGGACAGATTTCAGGACATATTTGCTGCCTTTTGCCCCAAACACCGTCATTTGGCCAACTCACATCCACATTCCAGTCATCTAGGTTCTCCTTGTTTTTCTAATATACATTTGCTGGAGCAGTCCTTTCAGAGCCCGTATTTGTAGTTTTTAATCTCCAAGTATGTCACATTGCAATTGTTCAAGTTGATTTTTTTTTTGAAGAACTATGCCCCCCTGCCCGTTAAATTCATTTTGAATTTTGCTTCCAGTTTTTAAAATCATTTTTATTGTTATTCTATTATAGTCGTCCCAATTTTACCCCCTTTGCCCTCCTCTGCCCATCCCCCCCCAACACTCAATACCCACACTGTTGTCCATGTCCATGGGTCACTCATGCATGTTCTTTGACCAGTCCCTTCCCCTTCCTTCCACCTTTATCCCCTTCTCCCACTCTGGTTACTGTCTCCCTGTCAGGAAGTATTTACTGATTTATTAACTGGCCTCGCCAGCTTCACACAGGAGAGTCATGAACCATCGTTTAAAACAATAAATCCTGTAACATGCTACATGCAGTTGCCCGCATGACAGAGCTCCGTTGCCAGTGGTGCTGGCAGCTGCTCTGGAGGAAGACTGTCTCAAAGACATGAACCTTCCTCAACTAAAGGCTGTGTGTGTCTCCGTGAGCCTGACTTGGAAGCTGGATTACCCAACACACCCCCTCACACATGGTGGAAACCCATTCAGTGGATTTCCTGTAATGTGGTAACCCTCAAGCAGAAATGTCATGTTGCTGTATGAAGACTCTCCTATCTGTCAGGCACTGGACTGAGTGTAGGGCAGTGTGTCTCAAAGTGTGGCCCCTGAACCATCATTATCACCAGCAGCAGCAGCATCTCCTGGTTACTTGTTAGAAATGCAAATTCTTGGGGCCCACTCCGACCTACTGAATTAGATACTCTGGGGGTAGGGCCCAGCCACCTGGGTTTTAACAAATCCTGTGGGTGAACCTAATGTACATGCAAGTTTGGAGAACCACTGTTAGAACTACCTGAACAACTCCTTATCTGCATTGGCTCAGTTTGGTCGTCTGTTCTTAGCCCTGAAAAATCTGTTTCCTGAGAATTATTTCAAAACGGTTATTTTCTTCCAACACTATAACATTTTTTAAACCAAGCATAACCCAGCAGAGCAAAAATGCACTGAAACAGACACATAAGGGTTTCCTGTCAATGTCAATTCATCCTTCAGTTTCCCTGAAGTCTTCCATGCAGTAATTGCTAACATCTTATGACACCAGTTTTTCAGAAAACACAGTTCAGAAATCATTGCTCTGTAGCTAGGTTAACTTTCTGGATCTGTAATCGGTCTGCATGATCTGTGAACTAGAGAAAACGGCCATGAACCATAGATCAGCCCCTTCTCGCCTTCTCCCCCAGCCAAATGGACGGGATTTACATTTTTGGTTATCATTCTCCACTACCATTCTTTGGCAGAATCTCGAGAGTTCTATTCTTAAACTTAAATCTTTAACTATTAAATTCCTTTTTCCAAATTTACAAAATGAGTACATATTCTTCAAAACCAGTGCACTCACCCCAGGTCCCAAGGTCCAGGATCCTATTTACATGAGGCCATTAGAAATCACCTTCCCAAACCCCCTCTGTCCAGCACGCCCTGGTATCTTCTGCTCTCTCTCTCTGGGAATCCTTCTAGGGGCTCAGCAAGGCCCCTTCTTCTGGAACTGGAATAGTCCTGAACATTCTGCCGTCTGTGGCCCTCTGGAGTGAGTTCTCAGTGCCCCCCTGCCTGCGCCTGAGCCAGTGAGTGGCTCCAGAAGGGCTGGTCAGGGTAAGAGGAGGTCACCACAGGTTGTACAAAGAGCTCTTTACACTCTGACTGCCCCAAAGTTTCCAAACTGATTTTTAAGGCTTTTCCCAATTTCTTTGATGAGAAATAAGCTCTTTTAAAAGTTATGGGAAAGGTTGCCATGGTCAGGTGGCTCAGTTGGTTGGAGCATCGTTCCATGAACCAAAAAAAAAAAAAGAAAAAAGTGGGTTCGATCTCCAGTCAGGGACCACACTTAGGTTGTGGGTTTGGTCCCCGGTCAGGGCCGTGAGGGAGGCAACCAATCGATGTTTCTCTCTCTTCCTGCAATAAATATATTCTCCAGTGAGGATAAAAAAACAGTTATGGGAAGGTTATTATCCCTGTTCTTATTCAGCTGTGCCCAGTCATTGATTATATTAGCCCAAGGGTTGGTTGGCAAAGTATGGCCCACCTGTTTTCGTACAGAAAGCCTTATTGACACACTGGCATGCTCATTCACTTGCATTTTATCCACAGTTGCTTTTGGTCTACAAGGACAGAAATGAGTCCTTACAGCAGAGATTGGCCCCCAGAGTCTAAAATTTGCTATTTGGTCCATTACAGAGAAAGTCTGTTAGCCCTGCATTAAACTGAACACGAGAGGAAACCCTGCTTTTGCTATGACTGTGCACTGACAGTTTTGGAAATAGTTGTGTGCCTGGCTGACTCCACTCGCTCTCTCCGTTACAGGAATGAGCCCAAGAGTCTGTTTTGCGGCCAGAGGAGCAGGTAACTTCTTCTCCCTGGTTGCCATCTGACTCAGGAGGCAACAGGAGCTGTGTTTGTTTACCATTTGCTCACATGAACAGCATCGAGTGGGTTGTGTGGTGGGGATACCCTCTCCCCCAGTAAAAGAACTTTAGCTAAGGATGGGAAGTCCACGCTGAGAAGCTGAATCACCAGCAGCAACAATTTTTGTCCCCTCTGATGCTGCCAGATGAGTCAGTTCTCTGGGAGCCAGTTACCTTCCTGTGAAGATGGCTTTAAGGGGGCATATGACTGGTGTGGCTTGGCTGGGAAACTGAAACACCACTACCTCCCAAGCAGCGCGTGTTGGGTGTGAAGGAGAAAGCCTCAAAGGAGAAAGCTTGGTACTTTACGTGAGGGAACAAGTGTTCACTCTAGAGATAGTTTTAATTCTGCTTTCTCATCATTGGATGGGAGCAAATTTCCTTGTGCCGTCGTCCTCCTGCCTTTCCTCCCTCATTCTCTTGTCTTCCTCCACTTCGGGGCTCCACTCCAAACACCTGGGGCCCAGAGCAGGGTCTCTGGTGAGATCAGAGGAGAGCACCCCTGGAGGAGGGGGCTGAGATCAGTGCTCCCCAGCCATGGGCCACCAGGGCAGGCTAGAAACGAGGGTGAGGACAGAGAGGCACCCACAATGCCAAATGTGAGGCCCTGCTGGTTACGGCTGCTCCCGCCCACACTTGCAGGGCCCGCGTCCAGCCCTGCTCCAGGAACACCCTGTGGTTGGACGAGCTGGGTTTGTTGCTCGTGGCAGAGAAGTAGACCTGTGAGCTGTCTCAGAGAAGGTGTTAGAAAGGACTCAGAGGGTTGGGGCTTCTGGGAGGTGATTTGGGGGCAGGTCTAAAAAGCAGGGGCTGTTCTATGATTTGGTATCTTAGGAAACGTTGTCTAGGAGAAAGGAAGACTAGAGTGAGGCTGAGCTGTGACTGGTAAAGAAGCAGCAATCCTCTGAGCCGGACAGGGGGATATTTGGTCCTTTATGTGGTCCGAACAACGTGGATTTTTTTTGTCTGTGTTCAGACACGATTATGGAGTGGTCTTATTTTTGTCTTCATCCAGCAGAGTCCCAAAGTGGCCTCGTTTGATGCTGATATTCTATGAAATTCCTTATGTTCAACAGGAAAACACCAGGGCCTTGCTAACAGTGCCACCCAGCTCCCGGATCTCAGGGGCCAATTTTCTCTTTTTCACCAACTATTTCTCTTTCTTTGAAGTCACCGGGTACTGGCGCCAGAAAGGACTTTAGAAACCATATAGTTCAAACCTCTGATGTTTAAGTTAAGAAAATGGAAAATCAGAGCTGTTACCCACCTTGCCAACATCATATAGCCAGCCAATGTCACAGCTAGTGCTGGGACCCATGTGTCTTGACTCTGGAGGCCCTGCATACACTGGCCCTACCGCCTTGGGCAGCCTCATCTGTAGGTATAGGGACAGCCTATATCACTGTCCCTCTGTCTGTGCTCCAGCCTGTCCATCCCCTCAGGTCCTCTAATGGGCCAAGTTTTTTTATTGTTTTGGGCCCTTCCCACAGCTGTTTCCCCTGCTTGGGATTCTCTTCCACCCCTCTGACTAGCACCTTTTATCTCATTCCTGCTCGTCCTTCAGGGATTGGTTCAAATCCTACCACCTCTCAAGGATACACTGCACCTCATTCTCTGTGCATCTTCCTAGTACTTCTTGGCCAGAGTCCCTCTGAGTCTCTCCACGGTCAGGGATCTGGTCTATCGCATTCACGGCTGTACGCTCAAGACACAGCCGATGCTCAGTCATGAATGCGTACTTTACCACAAGGCTGATGGAAGCTCCACCACCAGAATTCTTTTTATAGCACATCCAAAAAAGCATTCTGAAATCTGTCCTTGGGTGCCTATATAAACGTAGGGTCTGATTGAAAGTAAAGAACACAATATGCTGAAGGAAAAGTGCTGAGCTGTTGCAGGTGGGTGGGGGATGAATCTGATGATCTCATCCCAACATTGTCCTTCCTGTGATTGCTATCTGGACATGCGGGTGTGCTTGAAAGTCCAGCATGCAGCCAGGAACCCTTTACACCCCTGAACCAGGGAGGGGTCCTGGAGCCTGATGCTGCTATTGCAGCATCATTGAAAATGGTACAAGAGGATGCAGACTAGCCTGTTTGGCATGAAAAAGGCTGTAAAGATGAGGCAGTCCAGAAAGTTTATGGGGAGAGAGCATGTGGATCTCTCTGAGATTCTTATGAAAACTATGGCTGCTCTTCCCAGAAAAATACCCATCATCTCATAGTTCTATTTGTTTCAGACATTTCATGGACCTGAAAAGCAAGGTTGTGCGACCTGCCCAGAGAGGCAGAGTAAGAATGGAAGCCAAGTTTCCTCGTTCCTCATCTAGTACTTGCTTCCACACCAAAATGTTTATCCATCACGAGGGGCGACAGGGAGTAACAGTTGAAGACATAGGCTCTGGATGAACCTGGAGTTCAAATCTCTGCCTTGACAAGTACTAGTTGGTGACTGGGGGCAAGTTGTTCAATTTCTGTGCCTCTGTTTCCTCATCTGGAGCACAAGAATAACAATAACAGGGTTGCTGTAAGCATTATATTAAAATAATACTTGTAGGAACTTAGCATAGAACCTACCACATAGCAAATGTTCAAAAAACATTAGTCGTCAATATGACGGTAGCAATGCCCACCCCCTCTTCTTGAATTTAGCAGAACAGTCACTCGCTAGCTCCCTCTGGTCCCAGAATGCACCTGGTTTCGTTCACCCACAGCATGGCTACCTTCAAATAGCAAGAGTCTGATGATGACACAGGACTCCGGCAGAAGTCAGGCAGGCCACCCAGCAGCTAGATTACAGAAACGGTGCTCTCCGAGATGCAGTAAGCATCCTGCCCAAAGGGTGGGTGAGATCGGCTGTGAGCCACACCTCGACATGGGGTCGTGATCAGCATGCTTTCTGGTGACTCTCAGGTGCCCACGAGTTGGCTGATGGCACTGAGAAAGCTGCACCTCGTCTGATGGCAAGCAGAACAAGCAAGGAAGGTCTGCTGCAGATTCAACAGGAAGAGATGGGTTTCAGGTTTCAAATGTGCAAATCTGATAGGTCAATAAGACAGTTTGGAAACATTTTTGTGAAGCAAGCAAGAGAAAGCCCTTTGGATGAAGAAACAGGTGGAGGAGACAGAAGACTAGAAAGGGTCAGGAGACCATGGCCCTAGTCTCCACTCTGCCACTCCCTCTCTGGTCCAGCTGCAGCCCTTCCCTGCACTTTGATTTCTTCAGGGTTGATGGGTCTTTCCAAGTCCCTTCCATGCAGGGGGAGCATCAGTAGAAGGGTGGGCTTAGAAGTGGCCACTCTCCCTGTCCCTTCCCCTTGCCTTGTTCAGGTGAGAGGGTCTCACTCCGCTCTCCCATCCCCTGGGGCTCAGAGACTGTCCTGTGACCAGGGGAGAGGCGCAGAGGATGCCCTGGGGGAGCAGATTCCTTTCTCTGAGGTCAGCATCCCTGGCAAGGGCTCCTGCCCAGCTCTCCGCGGTTCCACCCCCGTGTCCACGCACCTGCATCCGCCGCTGGAGCAGAAAGATCGCAGGTAGATTTTCAGCCCCAGACCATCCGTGGCGTCAGCATGGCCGGTGAGAAGAGAGGGTGTTTCAACTTGGAATGCGTGGAGCTAAAGGACAGGCCCTCTCTAGCCCGGGTGAGGGGATGGGACATGGCCTTTGCACTTTCCTGGTCCATGCGGGCAGCTCCTCCAAACCACCACCCCTGCAGGGCCTAGGCTGGGATTGGAAGATCCAGTCCCATTCAAGGGGTTATTGATAACTGAAGACTGGAGACACACTCTGAGCAGAATGAATACATAATTAGAATCCAACAATGCCGGGGCTAGTAGGCATCTCAGAATTAGTTTAAAATCTAGCATTTATAAATGGGTAGACTGAGGTCTCTAAGAGGGGAAAGGCTTGCCGAAGTTCCATGGCCAGACTTGAACAGTGCTGGGAGTAGGGTGTGAATGTTCGTTCATTCTCTCACTTGGCAGAGCTTACTTAGATAAGGAATGAAAAGCTCATTTTAAATTTTTAATGTGCAAACTTTTTACAAAAGAAAGTAAACCGCAAAGGAAAGATCCATCCACTGAAACATTAAAATATTAATGTCCAAATGACACAGGACTTTAAATTGGAAAAGATATTGGAAGTCATCTCACTCACTCCCTCGTTTCAGTTACCAACTGCTTACTGGCAGAGAAAAATGTAGATTCCCAGGAGCCCTGCTTATTGTCACAGCTGTTATTAAATAAACACAGAAACCCACCTTAGTAAAAGTGCAAATAAACCCCATATGCTCACTCCAGTAGGAAAGCAGGAAATTTGGTTTCTAGTGTGTGTCCTGATTTTGAGGATAGGGTGAAGGTAGATGAGAAAACTAGAGAGGCTGGCAAAAAGTGTTTGGCAGACTGAAAAATGTGTATTTTAAACTTAAGACTTTACAACAAAATAGACTCTTAGCATAGAGTATCTTCATGGCATTGTGGGATAATTAAATATTAACAATAATTTCAGAAAAACAAGGAGTTTTTCTACCTTGTAGGGACTTTATTGCACACAGGCAAGGCTTTGTAAGTTAACTGTGGTAACTCTAAGAGTCTGAGAGTTAGATCATTTATAATAAAATGCCAAATATGTGACTATATCAGAATATAGGTCAATATCTCAGAATATATCTGAGAGGAGTGGGCACTGAGGGATGGAAGGCGTGGACAGGCCAGGGGGAGGGAGGGGAGGACACCAGGTGGAGAGAGTAGAGCAGATGAAGGGACAGGAGGGTGGCACCGTGGTGGTTCTGGTTCCCTCCTTAGCCAGTTTCCCTTTTCAACCTGGTAGCCATGAGCATGGATCCACTTCAGCAAGTGGATAACCTTACCTCACAGAGTTGATGCTCTAATACATGTAAAACTGCCTGGCACATTGGTCCCCACTAAAGACACACAGCTCCTGCCCTGTCCTTCTCAGCCCTTTCCTCTCTTCTAAGTGACCAGTCCTTTGACCCCTCCTGTTTCCAGGGTCTTGATTCTAGCCAGAGACAGATGGGGCTATGTAAACAGAAAACAAGGGTGTGATCTCAATTTGAGGAGCTTAGATTTTTCTTTGCTCTGCACCTGGCAACACTATTTCTAACAGCAAATAATGAAATTCCATGTCTAATAAGTGAGAAGTAGCATGCAAAGATGGGACAGTCTCATAATAGAAAATTGTGCAGTCCTTAAAAGTGTAATTAAACTACCTAAAGACATGGGACAATACTCATGATATGCTGTTAAATAAATTAAAAATAAATTATAGAACAGCATGTACCATGAAATCAATTTGTTTTAAAAATATGAATAGAGGAGTTCTGGCCAAGATGGAGGTGTAGGTAGAAACCCTTCGCTTCCTCACAGAACCAAAATGAGGATAACAACCAATCTAAAATCAATAAACAACCAGAAGTGCCAAAAAATCAAACTGCATGGAACTCTGCCAACCACAGAATTAAAGAAACAGTCAAACAGAACAACCAGACTGGTAAGGCGGTGGGCAGAGAGAACCGCAGTGAGGCAGTGGACCGTGTGGGTGGACCTGCCTGTGGAGAGGCGGTGGGCTGTGCAGGAGGGGCTGACTTAAGGGGAAACTGAGACTCAGAGGTGGCTGTGAACTACCGCGGTTGCTGCTGTGGGAGAAACGCCCAGTCTCACATGAGAGTTTGGTGGGAAGTGCACTAGAGATGAGCAGGCAAGCTGCATTGTTCCCTCTCTGGCCCCTCCCTTCCAGACAGCACCAAAGTGCAGCAAGGAAGGTTGCCCTGCCTGGGTGAATACCTAAGGCCCCACCCCCTTACAATTTAACAGGGACCCTGAACAAAGAAATAGGGCCCAAATGAAAGAACAGAGCAAAACCTCAGAAAGAGAGTTAAGTGATGAGGAGATAGCCAACCTGTCTAATGGAGAATTTAAAGCCCTGGTAATCAGAATGCTCACAGAACTAGTTGAGCTTGGCTGAAAATTGAAAGAACAAATGAAAGATACCCAAAATGAAATAAAGCAAAATATTCAGGGAACCAACAGTGACAGGAAGGAAACCAGGACTCAAATCAATGATTTGGAACAATAGGAAGAAATAAACAGAATGAAGAAACAAGAATTCAAAAAAGTGAAGAGAGTCTTACAAACTCCTGGGACAACTTGAAACGTTCCAATATTCAAATTATAAGGGTGCCAGAAAGAAAAGAACAACAGCAAGAAATTGAAAACTTATTTGAACAAATAATGAAGAAAAACTTCCCCAACCTGGCAAAGGAAATAGACTTCTAGGAAGTCCAGGAAGCCCAGAGAGTTCCAAAGAAGTTGGATTCAAAGAGGAACACAACAAGGCACATCATCATTAAGTTACCCAAAATTAAAGACAAAGAGAGAATCTTAAAAGCAGCAAGAGGAAAGGAAAGAGTTACCTACAAAGGAGTGTCCATAAGACTATCAGCTGATTTCTTAAAAGAAACCTTGCAGGCAAGAAGGGGCTGGAAAGAAGTATTTGAAGTCATGAAAAGCAAGGAGCTACATCCAAGATGACTATCCAACAAAGCTATCATTTAGAATGGGAGGGCAGATAAAGTGCTTCCCAGATAAGGTCAAGTTAAAGCAGTTCATCATCACCAAGCCATTATTATATGAAATGTTAAAGGGACTTATCTAAGAAAAAGAAGATAAAAAATATGAACAGTAAAATGACAACAAACTCACAACTATCAACAAATGAACCTAAAAAAATAAAAAAATAAAAAACAACAAAAACTAAGCAAACAACTAGAACAGGAACAGAATCAGAGAAATGGAGATCACATGGAGGGTTATCAGTGGGGAGGAAAGGGGAAGGAATGGGGAGAAAAGGTACAGAGAAGCAGGAGCATTAAATAGGCATTAAATAGACGGGGAGAGATAAAACATGGTATAGGAAACAGAGAACTCAAACAACTTATATGAACAACCCATGGACATGAACTAAGCGGGCAGGGGGGGATGCTGGAGGGTTGGGGAGTGCAGGGTGGAGGGGTGATAAAGGGGGGAAAATTTGGAAAACTGTAATAGCATAATCAATAAAATATACTTAAAAAAAGAAAAAGTATGAATAGAATTAGGAAGAAAAGACAAAGCACTGTTAACATCCTTGTGCACTAGACAAGGAAGAGACGTCCAGCACTGGTCCTATGACGCCGAAAACAAACAGCAGCAACAACAAAATGACCCGAGATTCAGGAGATCAAGTGGCTTGCCCAACATTAATGATGGCAAAGCCTCCGCTGGAACCAGATTTCAGATTCCTGATTCAATGTCTTCCACTGACCATTCCGCTCCACTCCCTCCTCAGACTGCTGGTGTCCATCAGAGGTATATGCATTTCAGGAAGCATGAAAAAAGTACTGAAGTAGCCATACGACATGGCCACAGAGTCATTTAGATGCCCTTAGAAAAAAATGTTTTTTCTTTAAGAAATGATGCAGTAATGTGCTCAATACTGCTTCCTGCCCTGCTTAGCCCTGCTTCCTGAAGCTGTCATGGGCAGTCACGTGGTGTGGGCAAGCTTCAGGGCACTTTGTGCTCATACCCCATGTGCCTAGGCTATCAGAGCTGGTGGGGATCTAGGGAATTACTTAGCAAATGAGAAAACCAAGGGTCAAGACAAAGTGAGTTGTCCCCCAGCTGGGAATGGGTCCTCCCAAGGGCCTCTTCTTGTCCCCATGATCTCACTTTGTGGAATCTACTCTGAAATAATGCTGTTGTCTTTGAGAGGCTGTCCCAGAAAAAGGGCAATCTCACCTCAACCCCGGAAGAAAGCAGCCAGCCAGTTCTCTTTCTGTTAGAATTCTCAGTTAATGTGCCTGGAGCAGGAAGGACAAGTTTGAACTGATGTGGATTCGGATGTCTGCGTGGGGAATTTGCTAGCTTAAGGGTTCTAAATGAAAGTGGAGGAAGACGGGAGTTAAGTGGACAAATGAGAGAGAGGCGAGTAAAAGGTAAAAGATACTTTGTTTACCACAGCGTTGCCTTAAGTCCTCTTAACAATTTCCACGATGTGATCCTTACTCACAGGATGAGACTTGAAGAGGCAAAGCAACTTGGCCAAAGTCCCACTTACTACATGGTGGAGGAAGAATTTAAACCTGGGTTGGTTTGTTCCCAGAGGACTTCACTGATGTACTGGAAATTTTTTTTTTATTTTTGCCTGAGGACATGCTTATTGATTTTACAGAGAGTGGAAGGGAGGAAGAAAGAGAGGAAGAGAAACATCAATCAGTTGCCTCTCATACGTGCCTCGACCACGGCCTGAGCCTGTCACCTAGGCACATGCCCTAACTGGGAATCGAACCCTTGACTTTTCAGTTTATGGGATGACACTCCAACCTCTGAGCCACACTGGCCAGGGCTGTGTAGAGATTTTTGTTGTTGTTGTTGTTGTATTGTTACTATCTTTCCAGCTGCAATGCATCTCTAAAGATTCTGCATCTTTGATAAAAGATGGATTGACTTCAGGGTTCAATTCTCAAGGCAGCTTAATAAAAACTGTAGAAATAGATCCTTAT
Organism: Macrotus californicus; assembly: GCA_007922815.1. Lineage (NCBI taxonomy): Eukaryota > Metazoa > Chordata > Mammalia > Chiroptera > Phyllostomidae > Macrotus > Macrotus californicus. The sequence goes on along the minus strand of VMDR010017316.1, from coordinate 5,993 downwards.
ACATTCCAACAGGCTCATCTTCATATTTGTTGAATGAAAGAGTAATGAATTCACGAGCTTCCCTTAAACACGTGTAGATCCTCACTCTGCCCCACTGTGGACCATTTAGGGTAAAGATTTGCTACGGTTAGGCAGGGACCTGTCTGTCTTGTTCAGAGCTGAATCTGAAGTACCAATCAGAGTGTCTAGAATTTAATTAAGGCCCAATAAATATTTTCTGAATGAATAGATCATTTATACCTCCCCTGTTCTACCTCCTCCATCCAGTTTTCATCATGAGATCCTGTAGATTTTTCTTCTTAAATAACTCTTTATTCTTTCCACTTCTTTCCAGTTCCACCACTACCACCCTAGGTCAAGCTACTGACAACCTCCATGTGGCTTGCTATGACAGCCTCCTGATTGTCTCCCTCCATTCACTCCCCTCCAATACATTCTTCTCCTTGCACTGAGAGTGATTTTTGAATCATAAATCTGTTCATTTTATGTCCGTGCTTAAATCACTTCAATGGCTTCCCTTTGCTGTGAGGGTCAGGGCCGCAAATTTTTATCATGATCTGCAAGGCCCTGCCTGGTGTAGCCCTTCAGCCTCCAACCTCATTTTCTGCTCCACAACCCACCCCTCTCACTACTCCAGCTGTGACTATGTCTTGCAGGAACAAGGCCTGTGTTCCTCAAGGCCTTTGCTTCTGTTGTTCCTCCCACCAGGAGTCCGCTTCTCTTCACTCTTGGCTACATTAGTCCTGCTCTTTCTCTGGATCTCAGTTCACATGTCATTTACTTAAGGAAACTTTCCCAGAATCCTCACTGCCCACTCCCCACACATCTACAAAGATTGGGTCCGCTCAGTTACATGACTTCATAGAGCTACACTTTCCCAGGTTTTACTTAAAACAAGTTATAATCAAATATTCATTTCTATATTTAATTTGTTTACCAAATTGTCTTCTAGTAAGCTCCATGGGGATGAGGGCTATGTCTGTTTGATTCACTGCTATACCTCCAGTGGATGGCCCAATGCCTTATATATAGTAAATACTAAAAAAATATATGCTGAATGCATATGAATAAAAAAGAAGGCATTCCAAATGATGACATTTTATCTATAAATTATGTATGAGTAACAGCTTATTATTGATGGAGCACTTTGTCATGTGTCAAAAGTCACTCACAGATGGCATATACACTGACATCTAATAACAGAATTTATAAATGCCAATAACTTATATTGGGAGAGTGGGGAAACTAGTGTTTTCCCGAGGCATTTTCACCCTGACTGAGGTTGTCTTAAGCAGTAGCCCAGCTGCCCAGCCTCACGTGGGCAGTAAAGGAAAGGGAAGAGCTGGCTCCAGGTGGCAAGTGGTGACTCTACACCCTCTACCTGCCCAGGACTGAATTGGATTAGAAAAATGCCTATTTTTCTTGTATCAATGTAGAAACTCTATTTCCTCCCCAAAACACTTTTTTTTGTAGCTGTTTGAAGTGTGTATATTTTCTGTACTGCACAGCTTCACAAAATTGAAGAAGAATGCTAATGTTCAAGTTTTCTTATCCTGTGTTTATAAGTTGTTGTTTTTTTTTTGTAGATCTGGGTATTAATAGACCAAATAAATAAGTATTCCCAGCAAAAAAAAAAAAAGATGCTGCTTCTTTTCAAAATAATAGCTAATATTTATCAAGCACTTTTTATGTGTAAGACTGCACTAGTGTCTGAAATTTAGTCCTTCCAACCACATATTAGGATGGTATAGCTATTACCCCCATTTTTATAGATGAGGTATTTACCATGGAAACTCTTAAGAAACTTTCTAGATCTCAGATTCCTTTGTTCTGTGAAAGAGGAGTTGGTAAGTTTTGAATGTCAAAAATAACTTTCAGGTAAGTAGTGGATTGATCAGATCCAAAATAGACATCCAAGACTGAAATCATTCACCACCACCACCACCCCCTCACACCCCAAAGCTGCTGAATGTTAGAAATGCCAGCAGTAAGGATTCAAACTGTGTCCCATCAGCCTTGTCTGATTTCCCTCACCCAGCCTCGGGCACTGGAAAAATCAAGGAAAATGACCTCAAGGTAAGGCGGATGTGAAGGGATACACCTGAAGCCTGAGGAGAGTGGAAGGGGGAGAGAATAGTCCTACCTACTTATGTTTTGATGATGTGGCCATCTATACAGAGGCTGTGTCTGTAGGAGGTGTGCCCATCAAGAAACAAGATTAATTTGACAAACATAAATAATAGTGTCTTACACTTGTATAGGGCTTGACAGCTTGCCAAAGAGCTTTCACATCCATGACCTAATTTGATTCTCATAACAGTTCACAAAAAGTGAACATCCCGTTAAATATGAGCAAACAGAGGCTCCTGGAGATACGGACCTGACAGAGGCCCAGAGGCCTCAAGGGGCACATCCCTGGCCCAGCTCCAGAGTTATGGTTCTTTAGGCTTCTGCCCACCCCATGTACACGTCCTTCAGGGAGAGCCCCTCGGAAGGCAGTTCTTGCTGGTGCTCAGAACGCTGCTGACATGAGTGCCTGTCCTAGAGCCAAGTTTTGAGCTGTCCAAGAAAACCAATTACACCTGACTTGGTGCCAAATCTTATTACTTAGCTTAATCATTAGCTTACTTACCAGACTTAGCTGGCTCCTGGCAACTGTGACCTATTTCCAAAAATCAAATCCTTCCTCAAAGGTAGAAACTTTGCCAAAACTAATGATATTCAAAAGAATGGGGTATAAAGAGAAATGCCTGGAATAATGTTCACCAAATAATGATGGATTTAAATGTTTTTTAAAAACTGTTTATTTTTTGTTCTTTTCTACAGGATTTAAATCTCTATAAAAAGCTGTGTTTGGTTTTAATGAGAAACAATAGAAAGAGACTTCTCAAATAAAAACAATTATTGGAAAAACTATGCCAAAATATTAACAGTACCTAATTCTGAGTTGTTGATATTTGTGAGATGGTTGTCATTGGTGTGTGTATGTGTATTTTCTTCCCTTCACCCAACTTCCCAACAATCATTTGAGCAACAGAAAGCTCATGGAATAAATGGAAAGCTTTTCAAGGGGCTTTATTAAAAGGAAGCCACACTGATTTGGCTGTGCCCACACCAGTGTGTTGGTTTAAAATGAGTCAGTAAGTTATTTTATGCTTCATTCATAGCCCAGCTCTCCAGTTGTACCCCTGGTTCACTCATGGAAGCAGAGGGCTATCATCATAGCACAGCCCAGTTTTCTCATTATGTGTAGGCAAAGACTTTTTTAAAGACTTTATTTATTTATTTTAGAGGAAAAGGGAGGGAGAAAGAGAGGGAGAGAAACATCAATGTGTAGCTGCCTCTCATGTGCACCCCACTGGGGACCTGGTCCGAAACCCAGGCATGTGCTCTAATGGGGAATTGAATCGGTGACCCTTTGGTTTGCAGGCTGGCACTCAATCCACTGAGCCACACCACCCAGGGCTCTTTTTTTAAAAAAATTTTATCATTGTTCAATTACAGTTGTCCCCCTTCCTCCTCCATTACTTTCCCCTGCCCTGCCAACCCCCCTTCCCACATTTAATCCTCCCCATCCTCTCCCATTACCCTTGTCCATGGGTCCTTTACACATGTTCCTTGACTTGACCCTTCCCCTTCTTTCTCCCATTATTCCTCTCTCTCCCCACACCGGTCACAGTCTGTTCTTTATTTCCATGTCTCTGGTTCTATTTTGCTCGCTTGTTTTGTTGATTAGGTTCCATTCATAGGAGAGATTATATGGTATTTGTCTTTTGCCACCTTACTTATTTCACTTAGCGTAATACTCTCCAGTTCCATCCATGCTGTCACAAAGGGTAGAAGTTCCTTCTTTCTTTCTTCTGTGTAGTATTCCCTTGTGTAAATGTACCATAGTTTTTTTATCCACTCATTTACTGATGGGCACTTAGGCTGTTTCCAGCACTTGGCTATTTAAATAACACTGCTATGAACATTGGGATGCATAGGTTCTTTTGAGTTGGTATTTCAGAATTCTTAGGGTATAATCCCAGAAGTGCAATCACTTGGTCAAAAGGCAGTTCCATTTTTAGTTTTCTGAGGATATTCCATACTGTTTTCCACAGTGGCTGTACCAATCTGCATTCCCACCAACAGTGCACTAGGGTTCCCTTTTCTCCACAGCCTCACCAGCACTTGTTGGTTGTTGATTTGGTTATGATGGCCATTCTGACTGGTGGGAAGTGGTATTTCATTGTGGTTTTAATTTGCATCCCTCTGATGGCTAGTGATGCTGAGCATCCTTTCATATATCTATGGGATCTGTGTATGTCCTCCTTGGAAATGTGTCTGTTCGGGTCCTTGTAGGCAAAGACTCTTTTTAAGAAGGGAGGGCAGCCATGTTCGGTATGGTAGCAAAGGCAAGGATAAACCCACTCCCTCCCCCTTAGTGGTGCAGAAAACTCTGGTTTATGTCCTTTCAGTGGCACAGATTAGTCTCTTGCTGATGCATTCCACACACCTGAGGTTAATAAATGACTCTGAAGAAAAGCAAGTCATTTAATCATGAACTTTTGTGTGACCCTTAGTCCAGGTGGTGAAAAATATTGTGCTATGGGCACTTTCAAACAAGGAATTAGCCTTATTGCCCTGTTGCCACGTGTCCTGTCAGGGAACACTGTCTTTTCTTGGCCACTTTCATTCCAAGTACTCCTGAGCAGCCAAGAGAGATTATATTTGACTACATTCTAGTTATTTCAGTCTAGATTTTAAAACATTCCCATACAGTCCAAGTACAAAATGAATGACAACTGAGTTTACCTGAATGGTAGTACACTTTTCTCTGTGGGGCTAGAGCTGGGACTCAGATGTGTTCAGCTTGTGGTATTAGAAGATATTGATGTTCGTGGCCCACTGCGCACCTCCTGCTGCCCAGTCCCACCAGCCCCACAAGGCTTCTGAACATTCTGAACTAAGAGCAAACAGTAATGTTGTGTCTCCATGCTCTCGTCTGAGTCATGCAAGTGAGAGACTGCAGAACTAGTCTCTTCCAGCTCTGAAACTGCTTCTGCACACCCCCCTTTAAGATATCATTAAAACTACTGTGGCATAGTTTTAAAGGAGTTCTGAAGAAAGCATTTATTTTTAGAAGGCAGCACAAATCAAAGACTTCAATGAGTAAAGTGTATATTCTCCATTAAAGAATCTTTAAATGGATATGGTAGGTAGAAAAAAAAGCAGAGCCATAAAGTAGAATCAACAAACCTAAAAGAGCAAAGGACAGAATCTGGCACAGAGATCAGAGGGACAAGGGCATAAGAAAATAGTTTACAACAACTCAGGCAATTCTGAAAGTCACCTTGGAGTTTTCAACAAGGGATGACACAGCATCAAATGTTGAGGAGGTAAATGTGGGCACAGAATGCATGGATAGAGGTCAAGGACAACAGGCACATCCTGGTCAGGAGGAATAACCACATGGAAGAAATGTGAATCTTCAAGTGGAGGGCTTGTACCTCTTTGAAACCACAGCTGAAAGAGTCAGAAGCCAGCTGCAGCAAGTCATCCTAGATTATCTTTGACCTCTCTTTGCTATGGTTGTCCAAATGGCACATAAAAAAATCGGTGTTGATTTCAGTGATTCATATAGATGGTTTTTAAAAAATATATTTTATTGATTATGCTATTATAGTTGTCCCACTTCCCCCCCCCCCCTTTATTCCCCTCCACCCTGCACACCCCTTCCCACACACATTCCCCCTCTTTAGTTCATGTCCATGGGTCATATATATAAGTTCTTTGGCTTCTACATTTCCTATACTATTCTTAACCTCCCCCTGTCTATCTTCTAGCTACCATTTATGCTTCTTATTCCCTGTACCTTTTCCCCATCTCTTCCCACCCACTCCCCTGATAACCCTCCATGTGATCTCCATTTCTGTGATTCTGTTCCTGTTCTAGTTGTTCGCTTAGTTTGTTTTTGTTTTAGGTTCGGTTGTTAATAACCGTGAGTTTGT
>VMDR010017315.1:0-20233 GCA_007922815.1 Macrotus californicus | reverse complement strand
GACTTATCTAAGAAAAAGAAGATCAAAAATATGAACAGTAAAATGACAACAAACTCACAGCTATTAACAACCAAACCTAAAACAAAAACAAAAACAAACTAAGCAAACAACTAGAACAGGAACAGGTTCACAGAAATGGAGATCACGTGGAGGGTTATCATTGGGGGAGTGGGAGGGAGAGAAGGGGAATAAGGTACAGAGAATAAGTAGCATAAATGATAGGTAGAAAATAGGCAGGGGGAAGTTAAGAATAGTATAGGAAATGTAGAAGCCAAAGAACTTATATATATGACCCAGGGACATGAACTAAAGTGGGGGAATGCAGGTGGGAGGGGGTATGCAGGGCAGACGGGAATAAAGAGGGGAAAATGGGACAACTGTAATACCATAGTCAATAAAATATATTTAAAATATATATATATATTTCTGCTTAAGTCATCCAAATTTTTAGCTGACTAAAGGAATGCCAATGAATTTTTTTCTGTAAAATATCTGATGATGGGTGAAATATTTTATTGTTTGTATTCAACTCCTATTATTAATAAATGTTGATCTGATGTTTATATTTTCAGTATCGCAGGAATAATAATCCCCAAAATAAACTGAGGAACCGAATTTGGGGAATGGTCAATTTTGTCAACATGGTAAGAGTTTATGTGGTTTAAATCAAGCTAAAAATACAAATGGAAAGAAACATGTAGGATAGATATTGCTGAATTTTTGTGGTTGTTCTGATACTGAGACAGCCCCAAAGACAAAAATTTACCCCATGGACTAATTAGAAAAAATTCATTGAAAAATTCATAGCAACAAATGAACCACAGGTCTGAGTTTTTGTTTTCTAAGTAAATGACATTTAATACTTAAACATTTAAATGCATTTCAAATATTGGTCACTAATCACAAAAATTTATAAAGCAATGTACAAAGGTTTGAACACCCTTCATGCAAGTCAAATCCACTATTTTAAATTACTTCTCCACAACCTTGCATAGCAAAAAGGTTTTCAAGCTATAATTTATTTTCCATATTTCAAAAGAGAAATTAAGGAAAATATTTTGGTAAAATGTACTAAAGTGATTAATTTGTCTCAAACAGAATTAACTATAAACTTTCTTAAAAAGTAATGCTGTGAATTGTACTTCTTTTTTTTACTATGACTTTTTCCAAGTCATGAGCTTCATCACCAGGCCCGTAGGAAGATGCTGTAACCTCCTAGTTCAGCCCCATCTAGGTCAGCGGTGGTTCATTCACCAGTTGAAGGACATTTGATCAGTTTCTAGTTTTTGCTATAATGATAACTATTTCCTTTAAACATTTGCAGAGATGTATGTGAAAACATAAATTTTAATTTTCTTTTGTAAATGACAAAGAACTAAGACTGCAAGGTCAAGTAGTAAGAATAAGATCTTTAGCTGGTTCTCACAAATTTTTATGTTTTATCTTTAATTTTCATTCAGTTCAAAAGTATTTCTAATATCCCTTATGACTTCCTCTTTGATCCTTGGTTATATACATATGTGTGTGTTACTTGATTTCCAAGTAGTTGGAATATTTTATATACCTTTATGTTAGAATTCTGCCTACCACATCCATATTTCCACTAGAGCTTTAACATATTAATAATTGTTATTTTATGTTTCCAGCCAGATAGTTTCAACATTTGGATTATCTCTGAGCCTAGTCTTGTTGACTCATCACTCGAACAGAGGATTGTTTTTCCTTGCTTTTTTGTGTGTTCTATAATATTGTCTTGGGTACTGGACATTGAGTATAGGATAGTAGGGACAGAGGAAGTAGTACTGATGCCTGGAAATATAAACTACTTTCTCTTTTTTTTTTTGACAGACCATTAACAAATAGGATTGAATCAACCTTGTCAGCAATTACACTGGTTTGAGGTTTCACTATTGCTATTGTTACCTATAGTGCACCTTGAGCTTCAGATTCCTGTAATGTTACCTTGGTCTAGAGTAGGTCCTGAATTTTTGGAGAGAGAACTCCTGCTTCAACCTCAACCTCAGGCCTTTCTCAAGGGCCAGTGCTCCTAGAAGGTCTTCTTTCACTTATGTATCTCTTCTTCAGTAGTGGTCTGTTCTTGTTTCTTACTCAGTAATTGCTGGGCTAGTTATGGCACCCCAAGTGTTTCCGGTTATCCTCATCTATCCTTGGCCTTAGGAAAGTCCTGCCCACAGGTCTTTGGGTGGATATTTCTCAACGTTCACGTTCTTCCTCCTTTGGTAGAAGACCTCGAATGGTCTGGCCTGGTGAGAGTTTCTCCCCTCTTCTCTCGGGTTAGGTGTTTTTCTTTCTCCTTTTTTCAGCAACAACAGGTCTTCACTTGAGCTCTGGGGGTGTAAAAGAAAAGTTTGCTGAACTTCATATAGCAGCTTAAGGCTTTTGTTTCTCAAGAAAGAAGAGTTCCATAAGTTTTAAGATGTTTCCACCCTGGCCAGTGTGGCTCAGTGGATGGAGTGCCGGTCTGCAAACCGAAGGGTCACTGGATCGATTCCCAGTCAGGGCACTTGTTTGGGTTGGGGGCCAGTTCCCTGGATAGAAGCATGTGAGAGATAACTGATTCATGTTTCTCTCACATATCCATGTTTCTCTCCCTCTCTTTCTCCCTCCTTTCCCTTCTGTCTAAAAATAAGTCAAATCTTTAAAAAAAAAAACACACACAACTTGCTCCCATCCTTCAGACCTGTACCACCAAGGGAGGATATCCCCAGTTTCCACACCCCCCCAAACGTGTTCATGGGCATCCAGAGGAGGCCCATGAGAAAGAGTGTGCGTGGGCATGATTTCTTGTGTCTGTGTCTCCCAATGGGTCTTGCAGTCTTACTCTATCCCACATTTGCCTTTTAGCGATTCCTTAAAAATATTTGCCAGATTCTTATCTGCCGGTTTGGTGCAAAGCATCTCTTTTTCTCATTCTCTGCCACTGGGAGATGCTCTAGTACCATTTCTCTTTGAAGGGTTCTTTCCTTAGACGTCAGGCTATGTGTTTGCCTGGTTATCTCAGCTCTCACAGTTTGAGCAAAAGATAGGTTTTTTTAGATTCCCGGGCTTTTTCGTTGGGTCAGGTAAAAGCGGCACCCTCTCCAACTACTGTGCATCATAGCCAGAAGCAGAATCTCTCCTAAACTTAAATCTATGTCTACAGGAATTAAAAATCCTCCCTATGACTTCTTCTAAAGTGTGGGAGCAATATGGAGTGGAACGAGTGCATCTCATAGTCACTTTTGTTTTCTGTTTCTTGTATCTCTTAATTGGCTTTACCATTACCCTAGTGTTGAACCAAATGTAAGACTCAGTCCCTTGCCTTGGGTTTTCATCTCCAAAGTAAGCATAAATACAAAATTGGTGCTTGTTGCTGAACTTTTATTAAAGATTTTCAGCTTAGATTGGGAGGTCATACCACAAACAATTTAAAGTGGCATTGCCTACAAGTTCTTGACCCTTTCCGTCATACTGCTTTTCACTGACCTTCATCCCCCATGCTGCCCACCGTGAGGGGTCAGACCCTCTGGGCAGGGGGTGGTCTATGGGAAGCGATCTCCATTCCGGTCCAGATCTAGCTTCATCTAGCTGGAGGGTCTGTCAGCAGTCACCTCATTGAGCAGTCTGTCCCCACAAAAAAATGTGTCTTTATTTTATAGGTTATTTTCTTACTAGAAGAGAACACATTCATAGGATGACAAATATTTTCTTTGTACTTGCAACAAGTTTTATAAACCTAAAGTCCATCCACGAATGTAGAGAGCCCAAAGAGCCCAGGTTAAAAAAATTCTTGCTCTGTGGGACCTGATTTATAAGGCTTATTGCACAAGATCAGGATCAAAAGGCTCCAGTATAGATTTGAGATAGCAATTTAACTGAAGGTCTAACTTCATTCAGGTTTAAAAGAAACCTAGTTCTCATGGCTGAGAAATGACCTTGTTGTTGGACTATCATGCTGACACATGGAATTCAATTTATTCATATCATGTAGGTTAAGACAAGTGGAAAATTAACACAGGGTATTGTTATAATGCTATATTAAATGTTTTAATAACCAGTTACATTCTCTATTGATATTATATGAGTAACCTCTCCTTTTATGTTCTTAGCTCAGTGTTCATAGTTTATCATTCATTCTCTCTTTCAACCTAGCTGCTACAGAATATAAAATTGAGATAACATCTAGTTCTTTGTTTCAATGTCCTCATTATACAAAGTTGCTTAAACTCTGTCTTCTTCTTTCTTGGCATCAAGTATCTGGTAAGAAGGTTTATGAGCTACAACTGTTTCTTCCTGCTTTGAGCAAGCCACAAAAAGGTTTCTTAGACAACCAAGTGGCTCCAAAAATCAAACATGGAAAACAAACGTGGCAGCTAACAACTGGTTTTTGAAACCCAGTGTCAGTTTCCAATCTGCCACAGAACTAAGTATCTGGAAGGAGAGAGCTGAGTAAAGAACATTCATTCCACTGTGTGCTACTATGAGTCAATTCATGTTCACAGTTCAGTTTGTGATCTCAGAGCCTTGCTACCTTATTTAATTTAACACATTCTGAGCCTGGTGCCTGTGAGGCTGATGATAGTTCAAGGGGAATCAGGTGTTTTCAGTTGAGTTCCTTTGTTGGCCATGGCAATTCACCTGGTACTCTGAGTGATTCACCCCACATAAGGTTTCAGTGCAATGGTTTAGTTTGAGGCTGCACTTCTTGTGTCTGTCCCTCACCCATTAAAATGACTTTTTTGATGTACAACAACACAGCAATGGTGAAGATCCTCCTGTAACTTGACTTTGTGGAAAATTATTTCTTTCTTGACCAGATTTATAAAACCCTGGACATTCGTGTTGCATTGGTCGGCCTTGAGGTGTGGACAAACGGAGATAAGATAAAAGTGGATTCCAACATAGACACTACTTTATTGCGTTTTTCATTTTGGCAACAAAGGGTCCTTAAAAGAAGAAAGAACTTCGATCATGCTTTGTTACTCAGGTATGCAACTGCTCTATTTTCTTGCATTTCTTAGGAGGAATATTAAAAAAGAAAATAAGATAAGTGCAATTTTTTAAGGCGATTGACTCTTTGGGGCAGTGCACAGGGAGAGAGTGCTCTGTCCATCTGCAGAGGAAGTTTCTGCACGGACTTTTAATAGCCTGACTTCATAATCGTGGTGAATACTAGGAAGAAAAACGTCCGACACAGTTATATTCCCGGGCGGTGTCAAAAATGTCCTTAGATAAGTAAAGCACTTTTAGAATTCATTTACTTTACTTCTCCTCTTTCAGTGCTAACTCCCTTCAGCCTCCCACACCACACCATTCCAGCTCTCTCCCCAAAATTGATGCTTCTGGGAAAGCACCTTGTTCTCCAGACATTTCCCTTCAGCAGTGAGTGCCCACGTAGTGACTGGTGTTCAAAACGACAGAAAACTAACATGATGAATTAAAACTGCCACAGCTCAAATACTCCTAAGAAAAAGTCTGAATTTATTTAGAATACTTAGATCATTAATTTTTTAAAATAGGGGCCATATTAAAATCATTTTTGGTTTTCAAAATATCTGTTTTTCAAAATACTGAGCATACAGGGAAATAATAAATAACGTGGAGCTGAACTGACGTCAGCCTGTGAGGAACGTTAAGTTATGGAAGAACTGCTTTGGAGCAATGGAGACTTTTAGGATCTCCCCTGACGCCCTCAAAGCTGCCGTAAAAGATGGATACCCACGTTACCTACACCATCTACCTATAACACCCGTGTTTCTCTGAGGTCTGCAAACACAGCCTGCAAATGTGCTTTCAACCATTACCTTAATGCTAACTTTCGGTCTGAACTCGGAACCGTGAAGCTTCCAAAGCCTGGAGTCAGACATCAGGTCCAGCCCTTCGTCAGAATGATGAGCGTGAACCAGCCCTCCTAAGTACTACTATTTCTGATTTTCATACCTGGGCTGGCCCATAGCACATATTTCCAGGGGAAACATGCACCTAGCTTGGGCTTGGCTGGTCATGAACTAGTATTGCCCAAAATTATAAGGCATAAAGTAAAACATTGCTATAACTTTCACAGTGGGCTAGTTTAGCCCTTATGCCTATTCCTTGGACATGTGTTTTAAAATACTTAATAAGTTAACCTAAAAATATTTAAATAGGTATAAGTGAAAAACCTTTTACTTCCATGGATGACTTTTACTCTGACCAGTAACTTCTCTTACCAATAGTATGTCTACAAACAGAGAAAGGATGGGTGGAGGGTGCTCTAAATGTCTAACTGGGCATTATATTTGGGCATTCCTAGGTGTTGAGCTCCTTACATATCTTTCCTGGTATACTCACATAGATTCAGAAGTGATGAGGCACTACGTATGGCATTGTCGTGGTCTGACTTTTGGTTTCAAGCTGCAATGAGCAAAATCAGAATCTGGACGGTGCTTTCTTGGATGCTTCATCTCTATAGGTGTTGTTCCCCCAAGGTCTCCAGAGCCTAGGGAGACCAAGCTCCTCCAAGATGTATAGTCAGATACTGAGACTTTAATGTGGGTACAGGCACATTTCAGTTGCAAAGAAAGAAATGGAGCACATCTTTTACATCAAAAAACTTAAAGACTGAAGGGGGCATCTAGCCTGACCACCTTTTTTGTATTTACATCCTTTCTGTTACACTCCAGGTGTGGCTCTCCAGCCCACGAGAGCTCTCTTTAACATGTCCCAGCTCTAAATGTTCTTCTCGAAAGCGTACCAGATTTGGGTCCCTTTCATACACACATCTATGTCTGAATTTTAGGTAATCTAGAGATGGTCCTGTTTCCACATGACAACTGCCTTAAAGGGTTGATTATAGCTATCAGATTCTCTAGGAGTCTTTATGGTTGATTAAATATTAAAAAAAAATTTCAACCACAGCTAATGAATCATGGTGTTGGTCCATTCATTATGTTGCATTTTCACCTCTGAACATTTTCAATTTAATCTTTTGTTCTTTTAAGTGACTTTATCCAAAGCTGAGTGTAGTGTAAACTAAAATCAAGTAAGGTGGGACTCTATTTTGGGGTTTTTTTAAAAGGTATTTTTTTGTGATTTCAACTTCATATTGCATTGACTTTCCCAATGCCACAGGTTTAAAATGAGCTTAATGTCAACTGAGGCCATCCTTACTGCCAGGAAAAAGAAAAGGTACTTGTGTGTGCAAGGCACTAGCATTGCAAGGGTCACTGCAGTCCAATCTATGTGTTAATTCAACTGCTAGCTCAGCCTCAGGAATGTGTTTTCATCTTGTGTGTAGTGGGAAGTGGCTCTATACCCACGCGCAAGGAACTGCCTATCCAGGGGGTATGTGCCTGCCCATTTATTCCTCCAGTGTTGTTAAGGTGAGCTGTGTTTTATTTATGTTATATTGCATAATAAAAAGTTTGAATTAAATTTCAGTAACTTGCTGTGCCCTGTTGAAAGGGACTGCATACACATCCTTTTATATATTCCCAAGATATGTCACGATCACACTGTCATACTTCCTTTACTAAATGAAGAGAAAATGTTTTATAAAAAGCCATAGATGAATAATAATGGTAAACCAGCATCCAGAGTTTAAGAGAACATCATATACAGACTAACACACAAAGATTAGGAAAGCTCTTTTGCATATTAGATATAGTTGTTTACAAGGACATGTAAAGTCTGTTGAACTTGGCCAATTTACCAAGTGAGGATAATTGTGGTTATGCTGAAAAGAAATTGCACAGATCACTTGAAATATCATATCCAGGCAGACTTGGAATCCATTTTCCAAAAGCCTAAGACCCTCAAACTGCTGACTCCCCTTGTTTATCTGACCCTTTCACAAGTCACTAAGCTTCTAGTAAACACTGTCCAAGTAACCATATCTAAGAAATTCTTGAAAACCTCAAGATCAGATTGTTTTTCCTTTAATGTCTCTGCCTAGTGGTTGCTATGCTCAGCCCAATCTTGTTGAGGCTTTGAAATTAAGCTAGTACTTATTAAAATGACTTAATGGCCTTGTAAGATTCCTTGTATGATCATGTCTTTTGCCTACAGAATTTTAATAACACAAATTTTGCATAAAGAGCAAATCTAATCTAATAGAGGCTCTCACTACTCCAGTTATGGTATTATAACCCAGCTAGGATACATTTTAAACTTCAAATGAGCAAGATGAAATGACCAAATTAGGGGTATTTTACAGTAATCCAGTACCCCACCCCTTTGGAAATTAATATTTTTCATTAATGTGAAGATCAAAACATGAAATAGAGCTATAAATGGGTAACAATCAACTCTGCCTTGGGTTTTGCAGCACTGACTTGCTGGTATTTTTTTATAACAGAAACTCCCTTCTCATGATTGCATAAAAATTTTGTGTAATTTGAGGCTATACATTGAACACATGAACCATGCATATTTTTATTTTTGCCCCTTTGAATATCTAGTATATAGAAAACAACCAATAATGTTTATTTTATTGGGTAAAACATTAGTTAATAATTTTTAGCTATTGGTAAGAATGTGTCCCTGTAACTCCACCAATGACCATTGTTGTGCCACAAAAAAGAATTTCAAAACGGTGGAGTTAGAAACACTCAAAACATCATGTGTCCAACCCCATTATGAAATTAAAGAAACTGTGGGGCTGAAGAGGGAGGTGACCAAGTCCATGGCCTCCCAAATAAGCATGAGCTAACCAGAAGCCAGAACACAGGTCTCGACCAGTAGTCCTAAGCTCTGTGCTCTGCAGTGTGCTCTCTTGTGGAAATGTCTAATGCACACCTCTTTTTGGCGTCAGGACCTCTTACCCGATCTTAATGTAGTTGCAAGTAGAATGGCACACCAGCTAGGCCATAGCCTTGGGATGCAGCATGACGATTACCCATGTACCTGTGCTTTGGGAAGATGTGTGATGGACAGAGGTGGAAGGTAAGGCTCAAATGATATAGAGAATGCATTTAACTAGTTTGGAAGTGATTTTTGATTAAAACTCCATGTTGTAGGGCATATGGTAATTCTATGAAGTTCTTCCTAATATACTCCAGAAGGTCAATGACAAAAGTGGACATGGAGGGGGGTTTCCTTTTGGCAGCTAAATCTTACCCCTGGGTAGTGTCTCTCTTAGTGATATGATGAAAGGAATTCTAAAACTCCATCTGAGCATATTGCAAGAGTACATGACAATCAATTAATAAGTATACCAAGGTGCTCAGTAGAAGGATACATTCCACATGCCTTGATTTATCACCTTTACTATAAGCTATAATTTCCTCCTTTAAACCTTTTCTCAGACATCATTGTCAGCAAAGCCTTCCCAGCCACCTGCTCCCATTTTTCAATCCTGTCCCCTCACACACATATCCTAACATTTTCCACATTCTCTCCCTTTGCTTTTCCCCTCATTCTTTAGTACTAAGCACTATCTAATAGAGTTTTCATTTTACATATTTGCTTATTATTTTACTCCTCCATTAGAATACAAGCTTCATAGGGTTTTATTTTCCTGCTCTGTTCACTGGAAGAGAACCACTGGTCAGAAAAGCCCCAGACACATGGGGGGTACTCCATAGGTACAGAACGAGAGAATGTCCAACCTCCTTCCAGCTCAGAATTACCTGCAGTTAGGTCCTAAACCTTGTACATCTTTGAACTTTTTCATGGTGGGTACACGTAGTGCATTGTATACAGTAAGAAAAATGCTTGCTGATGGTGGTCAAGGCTTCTATGTTTTGATTAAATGAAGTAAAGTAGCTAAAACACCCAAGCACAGTGACTGGTACAGAGGAAGAGTTCAATAACACATACCTACTTTTGTATTATTATCTACATAATTAGTCATTTATTGTCATGGTCCCACCGTCCCTATCTAACAATCAAATGCATTCAGGACTCTAAAAGTCCATTTGTATTTAATCATCTTGTCAATAACCATGAGAAGGGAATCAAAACAAAAGGAAGATGGGAAGTGAATTTCAGTATTTTTTTTTATTTTAAAGCTCTTTTTGTTGCATTCCTGGGATGAGTAAGATATTATTAAATAAATAGTTTGTTCTGACGTACTTTTGTAGAGAACTACTCTGTTCCAGGCATTGTGTTAACTAGTGCTTTATTTTTTAACTTGAACATGAGAGAGTCCCTGCATTGAGAAGCTTGTAATCTTACATGGGTGCTAAACAACTATGTAGACTATTCAAGAAGAGCAGATGACAAGTGATATGGGAGCAGCAAGCACAGACAACCCATCTAAACCACGGGGAAGGGATTTTGGGAGGGCACACAGTCAGAGCATTTTCACCAAAACAGCAGGTGCTGGCTGTGCTTCAGTAGAGCATTTTCTGTGCTAAAGAGCCCGGGTACTCTGCTATCACAGTAAGACAAGAGTAAGAAAAGTAAATGGACTTTTAGAGTTTATCATTTACATTTGTTCCTCCTAAATTATTTATAAAATGTTCACAGTTGTTCTACCAGTATGGATTGATATGATTCATCTTTACTTTTAACTCATCCTATCTCCAGCATTCCTGCACTGAAATTCAGTAAGTGCAGCAGAATCCAGTATGAGCAATTCCTGAAGGACTATCAGCCAACATGCATGTTTAATGTTCCATTTTCTGATAACTTAAGTGATTCTCCATCTTGTGGAAACAAGAAGTTGGATGAGGGGGAAGAATGTGACTGTGGCCCGGCTCAGGTATTTGCTGATGCTGCTGTCTGTAAGTTACAAGGTTTGTGCTCAGCTGGAAGCTAGGCAGGGGTGTAGTTGTTAATCAACCATGGTATTCCTCGTAAAGCATTTAAAAAATGTGCTTTCCCCCATCATTTGGAAACAAGCTGTTGGTGCAGCCTTATCAAAGTCTTCTCACCAAGTCATAAATTGTGTATAATGATCCTGCTGGAGGTCCATGCCATCCCATTTGCCTGGTTTACATACTAATTGGCTCTTCTTGTGAGAGGGGCCCATCCGTATTACTGTCTGATCTCTCATGCACAGTAGGAGTTCATTCTACACACTTCTTCGCAGTCAGTCCAGCTGTACTCTGGAAGTTGTGAGGCTAGCTTATAGCCTGGTGGGATTGTTCACGTTATAAGAAAACTGTAATTAAGTAGGAACCTTCTAACCTTTCATATATTTATTGGCAATCTTGGTCTCTGGAGTATTTACAATAATCCCCTGAGGCAAATTTTAACATAATTCTTAATTGGCTTTGCTCCAACATAGAAGTTATTTTTGTCAAGAAACTGTCTAGGACAATCATCAAGTGCAAAGAAGTCAGCTGGGGATGTTGGAGTGGGCTGAGACCCTTCCTTCTTACTGACTTGCAAAGTTAAGCTGACGCTGCGGGTCTAAGGACCACATTTTGAATGTCTGTGC
This sequence comes from Macrotus californicus, assembly GCA_007922815.1. NCBI lineage: Eukaryota > Metazoa > Chordata > Mammalia > Chiroptera > Phyllostomidae > Macrotus > Macrotus californicus. The sequence goes on along the minus strand of VMDR010017315.1, from coordinate 8,868 downwards.
TCCCGGTGTGGTGCAATTCAAACAAGTCTCATAAGATGACAACTACAAGACTCCATGATCAGAGTGGGAACAGGAATGTGTCCAGAGGTTATCACACATCAAATCTTCTAATGTCTTTCATTAAATGTAAAGAGAATTTAGCTTTGGAAATTGATGCTATTGTCCATGTGCCTTCTTTGGAGTAATTCTACAGTGTCATTCTAACACTTAAAGTGCCATAATTCAGACGTCCCCAACCCTTGGCCCGGGGACCAGTACTGGTCTCTGGTCTGTTAGGAACCAGGCCACACAGCAGGAGGGGAGCTGTGGGCCAGGGATCAAAGCTTCATCCCGCCCCCCATCGTTAGCATTACCATTTGAGCTCCATCCTGCCCCTCCTACCCCGGCCCCCATGGAAAAGTTGTCTTCCACGAAGAGGGTCCCTTGTTCAAAAAGGGTTGGGGAGCGCTGCATGATACATGACAGGATGCAGACAGTGTTGTTTGCAGTTTAAATTTTGTTTGAACAGATAAAGCCTAAGTGTCCATCCTCCTGGTGCTATTTAATTATGCATTAAAAACACAAAGATCAAGCTGAAATACTTGGCATCTGGAGGAAAATATAAAATCAGATCTTTAGAAGTTCAGATCTCACATCGCACCTTTAGCACAGAGAAGCAGCAGGGCGCTCCCAGGGAACAGAGGTCATCGGGTCAATGGGAGACCACGCACTGGGTGTTGTATGCTGCCTTGAGCAGTCATCAGATCCCGGTACTGAACAGCCACACGGGAAGGAGACAAAGTGAAAGTCCCAAACAGCAATGGCAAGTGGGAGTCTATATAAGGTTGGGCAAAAGTAGGTTTACTGTTGCTTATATGGAAAATAATACAATAATTAATAAATAATAATACAAGAATAAGCTCTGTTTTGCATACTCACAACTGTAAACCTCCTTTTTCTGCACACTGTATAGATGTGATAGCCAAGGACCACACATTTGTATTTGACTCTGAAAGACAAATGCTGCTATATTACACAGAAGCACAACTAACTAACCCCTCAAACAAGAGCCAAACTGCAGACTGATTTCTGATCTTTAATTTTTGGTTCTTGCCAGGAGTGCACTAATCCTTGCTGTGATGCAGACAAATGTATGTTGAAGCCAGGGTTTACCTGTGCAGAAGGAGAATGCTGTGAAGCTTGTCAGGTAGGAACCTTGGCTAGTACCGATTTCTCTGTTTTCAGTTTATTAAGTGAACAGACAACCAGAGAGTTGTCTGACCACTGAATGACCTGACACCAATAATCCCAAACTGTGGCTAGGCTTGCTTGGACACAGCCTCTTCAGAAATGCTCCAACTTCTAAGTACTTGGCAGTATTGTGGTCTGGAAAATGGAGAAGTGGGTACACAGTGCTTGGTCTTTTGGGAATGAAATCACATTGCTATCATTACTCTTGCTCCATTGTAAATCATTACCAACCCATTCAACTTGAGCTTGGGGTGATCCCAATAAGAATGAACTAACAAAGAAAAGGATTATGCTGGAACTGGAGATATATTTCTAGGAATCATGACCAGAAAATCAAATGGCTCTGTTCAAGCACTTGACACTTCTTTTACCCCACTAGATTGTGAAATCACAGAGGAATGGAAGCATGTCTTACGCATCTTGAAATCTTTCCAAAATTCAGCACAATTCAATGGATATTGAATGGCTGAATGAGAGAATCCTTCCAGGCCATGTCCTCCAATGAGAGTCAGGGAATTTTTCTACTTCATGAGGGAACCTGATTTCTTGGGAATGGAGAATCCTCCTGACAGGCAGGGGCTCCCAGCTGTGCATGCATGTGTGCACGTGGTAGTTGGGGGAGGGAAGGTGGAGCAAGGATAGAAGAAGACAGAATATTTATTCATTTCTCCAATTTGTGCCCATTCCAACTCTGTCCAGCACCATTCTAATACCAAATTTCATAAAAACCATTTTAGCACTGCTTAAATTAATAAAAGCCAAGGCATTCACAAATGATAATAATTCTCAGTGGAATGACAAAGGAAGGTGTGATTCAGCCCTAAAACTTTTTTCAGATAAATTAAATGGGTCAACCTTCCTCCCACTTATAAACCTTACCTATCTAAATGTGTCCAAGATTCAAACACTTTGTTTACCTCAACAGATGAAAGAAGCAGGGTCCATCTGCAGACGAGCAAAAGATGAATGTGATTTTTCTGAAGTGTGTACTGGCCACTCTTCTGGGTGTCCCAGGGACCAATTCCAAGTAAATGGCATCCCTTGCAAGAATGCAAAGGGCTACTGCTTCATGGGGAAATGTCCCACCCGGGATGGCCAGTGCTCTGAATTGTTCGATCATGGTGAGGCAACATCAGTGGATGGCTGCTAGTGCTAATAGCCATCATCTCTCTTTGATTATCCTATGCTGGGGGCAAAATGGGAAATGATGCTATTTGGGAATTTGTTCCTAGATATTACCTAGCATCTCTTTTCATACTACCTTTCATATTATTATTACCTCTAATTCACCATCTCAGTGTGTGGATTATGGTATGTTTATTACTTTTTTATAGCCATACTAAAATAGCCTCCTGAGGGAATAGAACAGTTTTTAATTATTTATTTATCCCATTCTGCTTCACCACTACATAGTATTGAAATTTCAGTGATGTCAGAAAAATAAAATATTTTATAATGAGCAGTATAATATAATGAACAATGCTTTTGTTGTTTCACTTCTATTGTACCATCTTGCATCCAGAGGCCAAAGACAGTCCTGATGTCTGCTACCTGATGAATAAAAAGGGAAACAGATTCGGATACTGCAAAAGCAAGGGTGGCAGATTAATCCCCTGTGAGGAAAAGTAAGTGCCCTCTCAGAATGTGCTGCAAAATCAGAGCAGCTGTTGTTCTGACTGTTGCACGGAGGAGGCTGGGACAAGGGGAGAGGGAAGGGGCAGAGCGCGCATCCATGATGGTGTCAGCTGGCACTCGTGCACCCACCTCTGTGTTAGCTGAAGGTCGTGGACTGGGAGGAGGAAAAGCTGCAAAAGCTTCAGTTGTTCCCGTTGTCTTCTCCCTTACAGAAAGGGAGAAGAAAAGCTGCAAAAAAGAGAAAGGAGCACACAGGAAGAGGGAAATAAGTAGAATAGGGAGACAAGGGAGAGAGAAGGAAAAGAGAGCAGCCCTAGAAAGAAAGGTAGGAGTTGAAATTGGAAGGAAGTGGAAGAAGTGGAAGTCAGACTTGAGTTTTAAAAGCACGAGCTGAGCCATCCCAGCCCATTTGTTGCTGATACCCGGCAAGGCCTTTCGTGGGCCATGAAACCGGCTTGGACTGAAAATAACTGCGAAAGCCTACGGTTGAGCTCACCTTCCCTCCTAAATACACGAGATGAAAATGGGCAGTCATTTAACTTCTCTTATTCGCAATTACTTCATAACCTTTAAAATGGAGGTTATAATAATAACCAAGTTTATTATCAGAATCAATAGATATGCTCTATGCAAGAGAGATTAAGAAATGTTAGCATCCTGATTAAAGTTACACTAATTCAAATGACTAATGAAAATATTCTTCTGTAAATTTCAGCTACTGTGGAAGTGTAAGGACCACAGGGATATCAGAAACAATGATCATTTTATATCTTCACCTTTCATCTCAGTTCCCAGGGTCAGGACTTGGCTGGACAGCAGTTTACCCTGCCCCTCTTGGTCCTCTGCAGCCAGCTGGCCAACCTGGGTCTAGAAAAGAGTGGCCAGGCCACTTCAGTGCAAACCTAGTCTCTAAAGTTCCATTTCCGGTCCCAAGTCTGAGACTATTGTCCCTTTCCTTCAGAGATGTCAAGTGTGGAAAGATATACTGCACTGGTGGGCAGCACTCATCTATCCCTGGGGAAGAAAAGATTTACCACCTTCAGGCTCCGAGGCAGAATATCACCACTGATTGCAAAACCGTTTTTTTTTATCACAATTCTAAAGATTTGGGCCTGGTTGCTCCTGGAACAAAATGTGCAGATGGAATGGTAAGATGAAAACTTTCTTTTATTAAAACTTCTTGGTTCAGCCACTTTAAAACATCTTTGAATCCTATAATTGGTTCCAGAGGGCCTATATATATGAAAAGCAGGAAAAAAAATAAGGTATCTTTTTTTATTGAGCAGAGTAGCAATAACATTATCACAAATATTCATTTTGTCAGATCCTTATTATGCAAATGATATGTAAATGTTATAAATGTGCTTAATTAGTATCTTACGGTGGACATCTAATGAAATTATAGACATAATTTTTTAATTAATTAGACTATGAAGTAGTCGTACATTTTTCATTTATTTTATTCATTCAGCCATGTTCACCGAGCACATTCTATGTGGTGCCAGGGTCTGGGTTGGGACCCAGAGGACACAGATGAGCACACCCGAGAATTTCATAGATTAAATGAAATGTACCATTACAACCCAGCACAAGTGCTTTCATAGTGGTGTGAGCAACGTGCACTCGAGTCCAAAGGACTGACTTCACTTACAGGACATGTAATGGCATCTTATGCTGATGTGAATGAGTGACATTCCAGCTTTGACTGATGAACATTTTTCAACCACAAAAAATGAAAAGAGACTTTTCATAAAGAAATATCTACCTAATATGCCATGTTACAAAGTGTACAGCATAGTCAGATAACTGGCCATTTCAGTGTGTCTAGAGCTTTGGGTGAACTGAAAAAAAATGAAATGGAACTGGTAGAATGAGGTTATATTGGAAAGAGCTTATTATTCCAAGATGAAACTTTAGAATGCATACTAAAAACAATAGCCAGCTCATCAAGGGTTACAAATACAGGAAGATATGGAAAAGATATAAGATTTTATTTAAAACTTAACTATTTTGAAATTGAATAGTTTTTTTTCTGTGATATGGCTTCTCCTCTTTATGTCAACATTCACAAACATTACAGCATCCTTCATATAATGTAATAGAGAGATGAATTGGAAAGCAAAACCTCAGAATGTAAAAAAAAGATTAGAATTTAAAAACTTAATGAAGACCAATATTTCAAGTCCAAATATTTAATTATACAGTGTCCCATTAAAAGGACTAAATAAATATGAAAATGGTAAGAGATCTCTATTTGTGAAAGTTGAGTTATGTGTACTAACCACAATCTAGACAGTTCAAGGATTTTCAAAAAGTTAGAGTGTGATGTAGAAGGTTAAAAAAAATGCCAAACAATTTTTTATTCACTTCAAGTAGGGAAAGTCATCCAGCAGCACAAAGCAGAAGTATGACACTCACTGCGTACAACCCCCACTAAGAGCAGCAGGGGTGGGACCAAGGGGTGGGTAGGGGAGCAGTGGTTAAGGAACACATTTTGATCTTAAAGGGACATTGTAACCATGCACCACTACATAGAGCACCTACTTTTTCAAGAGCAGTCTTAGTCCAGAGTCCAGAAATTTCCTGATCACAATGGTGCCGTTCTTGAACCAATTCCTGGTGAGGGAACGAACCCACGTGTGGCAAATGCCAGTCTACAGAGGTGCACAAGGACACTAGGTGCAGAATTTTTCATTTTAGTTTTATATTGAGATACTATTTTTAGATACAAGGAACTTATTATGCATAAACATATTCTAGTTTCTCTTTGTAGTTATTTTTTCTGTGTTAATTTAATTTGTCATAGGACCCGAGGGCAAACATCTCACTGCCCCAGGTGCCCGCTCCATAGTTATGCTGCAGAGCTTAGGACAGAGCTAATGAGAAAAGAAAAGGAAAGGGAAGAAGAGAGAAGTGAAGTCAGCAGGATGGAGTAGGAGAGAGGAGGGAAGGAAAGGAGGAAATTCGTCTGCTCTCTGACACAGAAGAATGGCTGTAAAACTCTGTAGTCATTTCTTTGTCACACATACAACAATTTGAAAATAAGGAATATCTCACTATTTCCATGTGGTAGAGATCTACGTGGGTTTTAAACAAAGTCCCCTTGGTGTTTGATCATGTACCGTCCTGTGCTGCGCAACATTTCAGTCGTGGCCAGCCTACATGTGCAACGGTGGCCCCTGAGGTCAGAGTGGAGCTGAGTTTCCTATAAGAAATGGAAGGGCAGGTGCTTCAGGAGAATTCTTTCTCTAATAGAAGCAGTGTCTGTGGGGCCTGGCAGTAGAGTCCCTCCCACTGACAGCGCCTCAATTTTGAGTGCGCAGACTGCATGGCAGTCCGTCACTGCTGACCTGGGTGGGCACAGAGGAGCCTGTCCCCTGTCCCAGCAGCACTGTATATCCAGAGGGCGCTACAGCCCTCCATCTAGCTTGCTTGGCGTCAGAGCACATGGCTGTAAGTTCTTTGCTGAGGACCTAAGATCCTGTGCAAGGATACAGTCCACAGGAAGTACCTGGATAGTAATATTTTCTTTAAATGTGATTTTTCCAGTTTATTATTCTTAATTTTTTATATTATTTTGTATTAGTGTCAGGTGTATAGCATGTAACTAGATAATCATGTACTTTACAAAGTGTTACCCTGATATTTCCAGTACTCACTAGGCCCCATGCATGGTTACTACAATATTATTGACTGTAATCCCTATGCTGTACTTTACATCCCCATGGCTATCCTGTAGCTACCTTTACCTTTTAACAAGTATTAAGTACCATTGCCACTTCAGTAAGAAGCTCCCTGTGGTAGCCTGTTCCTGTACTTTGGAAATATTTTCAGATTGTAATGATGTGAAGCATGGATAAGTTTTATCTCGTCCATTAATTTAATGCCAGACAGAGCCCTGTGTATCAGGTAGGGCCAATAAAACCAACAATAAAATTCCAAAGTAAAGGTATAAAATCCTCAATTCTATACCTTCTCTATGTCAACCCCCCCTTTTCTTATGAATAACTCAAAGTTCCTTAACCTGGCCACTCCTCCAACTTCCAATCACCAAAACCGCATCGCCACGACTCTCCCCTGTGTTCCTTCATCTCTCCACCTTGGTTTCCTCTTCCTGCTGATCCTCCTGACAGTCACTGAGAAGCAAACCTATGCATAAACAGTCAGCTAATCTCTGACAAAAGCACCAAGAACATACAATGGGGAAAGCACAATCTCTCTAACAAATGGTGGTGTGAATCCTGGATATCCACATGCAAAAGAATGAAGTTGGACATTTACCTTATGCCATGAACAAAAATTAACTCAAAGTGAATTAAAGACTTAAATGTAAGGGATGAAACAGTATCACACTTAGAAGAAAACGTAGGGGTAAAGCTCATTGACATTGGTCTTGACAATGATTTTCTGGATGTGACATCAAAAACAGATGCAGATTACATTGAAGAATTAATAAGATGTACACATTTCAATGATTAAAGAGTTTGTGTAAACAAGATTTGAATATAGAGTACATTATTTTCAAATGACCATCAAAGCTTAATAGATTTCTTATACCACAGAAGATACTACGCATGACTTTTCACAATAAAAACTATGCAAATTCTAAGAGCATGTCATTCCAGTTTATCTTGGTTATATCATTTCTAGGTGTGCAGCAATGGTGAATGTGTGAATACTGAAAAGATCTACAATTCAACCAATTGCTCCTCTGAGTGCAATGAAAATGCTGTAAGACTTGACTGCTTTCTAAATTAATGTCTTACCAGACGTTTATTTTCATAGAGCTTATTCCTGGTATGTGTGTACATGCATGTGCACATGCATGTATGTATGTAGGCATGTATGGTGAGTTTTAAATCAAATGTATGTTTGGGAACCATTTTTTCACCTATCATCAATAAAATTGATCCAAAGAGACAAATCAGATATTACATATAGATATTGCCAGTATTGCAAGTATATGTTTTATTACTAGACTGGTAATCAAGAAACCCAATAATTTATGTACATATGAAGTTTAAACCTAAAGTTTGAAGTTGGATCTATCATAATATTACTTATAGTTAACTTACATCAACCTCAACATTTGCCTAATGCTTTTGAAAAAAACCACAAAACATTACACATTTTTTACTCAATAATAGCAATATCTAGTAGTCATATTTGTGGGTAACATCTTTCCTCAGCTCAATTAATCAGGAACACTTATCTAGAGTTGCTTATGTGTCAGGCACTCTTTCAAGCACTTTACATACATATTAAATTTTAAAAACTTCATCACAACTTAAAAGGTGAGTCCAATTCCTATACCTACTTTTACAGATGGAGAACAAATCACACTTAGTTGTTGTGGAAGGAAGAGTGGAGATTTAAACACAGAAAGTGTGGGTTCTTAACCATTCACAATGCTCTTTGACAAACTGAGCGTTGCTCCATCACTTCGACCCCACAGTGATATTACCTCATTATTATTAGGCCTAGGGAGAGCCTGTTCTTTGTCTGGGATGTATTCAGCCCTAGAAGGGGCTGTTCCTTTGCTAAAACTGATGCCTTCTGGAAAGATCACTCAAGCCATCTTGTTTATCTGGTTTGGAATTTGTCTAAATCATTCTCTGCCTCAAAGGCCATCTTCAAAGGTGGTAGATTCTAGTATTTTGTTTGCTTATTTCTTTCCAAAATTGATTTTAGTGTGCAATTTAGTTATTTGATTGATAAAAACTTTGTGTGTGTGTGTGTGTGTGTGTGTGTGTGTGTGTGTGTGTGTGTTTGGTGTAGAACTAGCTAACATCAAGCTAAGTGAAGTGCAAAATACAGCTTCTGTCAGTCATTTGAGAAAATTATGTGGTTGACTCCTTTTCCAGGAGGATGGCAGCGACCTTGAGTGCCAGTGTGAGGAAGAAGAAGTATTTGTGGATTGGGAGGAGACCATAAATGTTACCAGTGAGCATCCTAGAATATACTGTCTTGCATATATATCAAAAGCCTAGCCAGTGAAAAAGC
>VMDR010017314.1:0-20219 GCA_007922815.1 Macrotus californicus | reverse complement strand
CATTATAATTGGGTGCAAAAATTGTTAAGCATGTATTATGTCTTGGGCACAACAGAGAGAATACAAAGATTAATACATTGATGCTACACATTCAAGGACTATTTATTTTGGTAGGAGAGATGGATATATAAACCATTTACTTTGAGGAGAGAGCTGCTAAATACTAGATCATGTAAATGGTAGAGGAAGAAATAATTAATTGCAAATGCAGGATCTGATAATATTTCATATGTGAGAAACATTTGGAAATTGAAAGGTAAGAGGATATTATATTTGCGAACCTAGTGTAGGGTGAATGAATAGCATAAGTAGAAGGAAAAATGAGGGACACTTCATTTAATGTGGCCCGAAAGTAAATGAATGTCTGAAGACAGATCAGGGCAAGTCTGTGTGACACCTTGAGTGTCATGCTAAGCGGTATGAGATTTATTCTGTGAGCATCAAGGGCTTCTAGAGGTATAGGATAAAGTACCTGACTTTTGTTTTAAGAAATTTAGTATTAATGATGGGTTTGATGTTAGAGACAAGACATTGAAGGCAGGGAGACCACTCAGAGGCCACTGTAATGGACAATGTAAGAGAGAAGATGAAATCTGAACTGGCAGTGGCAGTGGTGGGTCTGAGAAGGAGGAGCTGATGGAAAAGATGCTGCATAAGGAGAATCAATAGTGCTTGACATTTGGGGATGTATTAGTTATATAGTTTAATTGATATAACAAGTAGACTTCAAAAATATACCATAGTTCCAACACAATGCAAGATTGTCTTTTGCATCTGTAACAGTCCTAGGCAGATAAACAATTTGGAGATGTTGCCTTTTTCCACAATGGCATTTGTGGAAATGCCATTGTGGAAAACCACACTAACAGAAACTCTACCGTTTTCAACACATAGCTTCCAAGATTGATCTGAGGATCATTTCAATTCCAGGAAGCTTAAAGGTAACACCGGATGGAGGAAACTGGGTGGGAAGTTTTTAGGCCAAGGAGTGGCACACATCACTTCCATTCACATTGTGTTCACACAACTATATTTAGCTTCAAGGGAACCTAGGAAATGGGCAATAGTCTAGCTGTGTGGCCACAAAGAGAAGGGGACATGGATTTTGCTGGACAGGTAACAGTCTTGGCCACAGACTGAAAAAAAGCATATGACAGGGTTGAAGGCACATTTCTAACTGGTATGATGGGCATTATAGTGATAACATCAATGTGGGTAGAATGTGCAGGGGGATCAGCAGGTTGATGCCGGTAATGAGGTCAACTTTGACCCCGTTATTAAAAAAGATAGAAAGCTAAAAATGAGAAAAAAACAATTGATTAATGGGTCATTTTGCCAGAGGAGGGAAGATCAAGAGGGATGAAGATTCCAGGAAGGCTGAATCTGCAGGTAATAAAGGACACATTATGCCAGAGGAGGGCAGGAGGGGAGAAAAGCAGAGGACATGAGTGAACATAAAGAAAACTTCTGAGAAGGGAGGGGAAGCAAGCAATGCATGAAGCAACCCCGGCAGTGAATAAAAAAGTCAGCGTCAAGAAGCTCCCTTCGGGAGAGTGGAAGCACTACGAGAGGGACCTTGAAAGGATGAATTTGAGGATTAACAAGTGATGGGAGGAAAAGAAGGTGAGGAGCAGTTAGGGTTCGATGAGGAGGGAGGGTGCAGGAAATGGAGATGATCAACGACGGTCAATATTACGGGACACTGAGGAGCAGGAGGAGGTGGATGATGGGGGGCAGGAGGGGATTGCTGATTGTGGCAGACGGCCAGGAAGACACAGGTGCATTGGGATGTTATTGATTGTGAGAAACGTGGTGGGTTCTGAGGTCCAGTTCACATAAAAAATGCAAAAAGTTGACTCAGTGGAAGAATACAAGAGCACAAGAACGAGAGGTAGAATTGTGTTCACAGAGCAAGTTCAGGAATCGGGAGGGAGTGAAATAAAAAAGATAAAGAAGTCGAAAAGAGAGAGCGGAAGTTAGATTGAAGCTACAAGATGAAGTTTAATCTGTAAGTGGTTGAAGAGCTTTATAAAAGCATGATGTTAAGCTAGAGATTTTAGGTGATCGGAGCTAGCATGTTGCTTAGGTTAAGGATTTTGAAATTGTCCAATACAATTGGGGGTGAGAGTGGGGCAAGGCAGAGGAAAGAGGAAAATTGTGAGCCAGCCCTCCAAAAGTGTGGGAGTATGTTGCAAGCTCTCTGGGGACATGAAGAAGTATGCTGAGGTTAGTAAGAACAGATGGCAAGAGAAAGGCATAGAGACTTGTTGTTCTAGAACAATTGTCTGGATGTGGTAGCGGTGGGTTGGTAGATTGCCAGTCTTTTCCCTGCCCCAGTAGGGAAGGTGGGGGGAAGGTGGGTGTGTCAGTACTGGGTCCTCTAGACTCCAATTAAGGCAAAGAAGTTAATGGAACAATCCAAGAAAAAGTGACTTACAAAAGATCTCTTGACAATAGAATGGAGGCTTCAGAGGGTGCAGGGCTGGGATTAGGGGAGGGGATGCTAATGAGAGTGGGCTAAGGGAAGAGAAGAACCCAGCTTGTTGGACATCACATATGAGGGAAGGTACCTAGCCAGAAGGTTCTAGAAACAGAAAATATTTACATTTCAGGCAAAGAGCTGGTGTTCCTAGGCCCTTGTAGAATGCATGCTGATGGAATACTGTATAGAAGGAGTATGACTCAAAAGGAAGATCCCTGGCATTTCAATCACTTGAGGAAAGGGAACTATCAGGTGACATCGGGATGTGAGCTGTGCTAACTACATTATTAAACTGCAACTGTATTGAAACTGCTTTCAAGTTACAATATCTGCTTTAGTCGCAGATGTGTGCCAAGGCAATGGAAGTGACCCATAGCCAAAGAGCATGTTCATAAAACTCATAGCCTGGGCTCATGAAGCCCCAGCATCGAGCACAGAGGAAGCGCAGACAATCACAGTGTGCATGGGGAGGAGGAACATGGAGGGCAAGAAAAGAAGACAGAGGATGAGGTCCTGAATTGGGAGTCAGTGGTCACTAGCGGTCACTGGCCAGGTGAATGAGGTGTGTGTGGGGAAAGGTCAGCAAGAAAGAATGCTAAGAGTGTGAGTAAAAGCCAAGCCACACGGGACCAGCTAGAGTGCTCTTTCCTGGGTGCTGGGGTGAAGATCTAGATGGTGGGGTGGGGGTCAGGGGTGAACCCTGACACTATCAGCTTTCTTGTGGCTGTCTTTCTGTTTCTGCATTCAGCATCATGCTACAATGTCAGAGAAGGCTTTTTTTTTTTTTTTTTAATATTCTAATATACTTTTCCTCTGAGATATAATTGGCATATTATATGGTGTGAGTCAAAGGCATATGGCGCCTTGGTTTGATACGCTAATATTATGCTGTGATTGCTGTTGTGGTGCTGGCTAACACCTCTATTGCATCATGTCACTTACTTGTCATTTCTTCTAGTGGTGGGGACAATTAAGATCTAGTCTCTTAGCAAGTTAAATATTTATGATGCAGCTTTGTTCTCTATAATCACTGTACTGTGTATTTACTAGGAGATCTCCAGGACTTACCTGATGGTTGCAAGAATACACCCTTAAACAGCTCTGCCCTCCCCCACCCCGAGCCCCTGGTAATCACTATTCCTCTCTCTTCCTGAGTTTGTCTTCTTTTTAGAGTCCACATGTAAGGGATTTCATTCATGCAGTATTTGTATTTCTCTGTGTGGCTTATCTCACTCAGATAATATCCTCGGGGTCCATCCATGCCGTCACCAATGGAAGCATAGTATTCCGTTGTGTGTGTGATATAGACAGAGATAGATATCTTCCTTACTCACTTATCCGTTGATGAACACTTAGGTGATTTCACATCTGGGCTACTGTGAATAGTGCTGCACCAGACAGGGGAGTGCACGTATCTCTTCAATAACCAGTTTTCATTTTTTGAATAAATACCCAGAAGTGGGATTGCAGGAGTGCATGGTGAATCCATTTATAATCTCGTGAGGACCCTCCATGCAGTTTTCCATAGTGGCCCGACCAGGTTACACTCCCACCGACATTGCACAAGCGTGCCCTGTTCTCCACATCCTCACCACCGCTTACCTCTTGTCTTCTTGATGATGGCCATTCTGACAGGTGTGAGGTGCTGTCTCGTTGTGGTTTTTATTTGCATTTCCTTCATGGTTACTGATGATGAACACCATAGATTATAAAATCCCTAAGTTTTGTGTGGTTTTGTAGGGATGATTGTGTGTGTGTGCATGTGTGTGTATAGTAATCAAAAAAGAAGCTGAAAGAAGCCCTGCCGACTGAGAGCCTGGGGAGAGGATAATGAGGCTTTCCTGCAGGACTTGTTTTGAACGCCAGAAAATACCAACATAAAGGGGAGCTGAAGGAGTTGGTTGTACAAAACCTCCAAGCCCACCCTTTGTAGATCCATGTGCTCCCAGGAACAAGCCTCTTTACCTGAATTTCCATCAGAGTAGATAGCACTGCCTGAGGGTATCGGTGAGAATGAACTCAGTGTGAATAAGGCTTTTGGCCTTCACCAGTGGGGGGAAGCCAGCGTGACTGAGGCTGCCTCAAACCCCACCGACTCAGTAGGTGGAGTTGCTCACTGTGTTCCACCTATAAGGTGCCAGATACCCATTTGTCAGAATTTTCACTTGCCAGCTAGAACTTTGGCGCCATAAGGTGTGTCAGTTATAACCTAGAATGAGTTTTCCTGTCAAATAGTTTAGAAACAATAACCTCAGTGGGATTGTAACCTGGTATTCATGGCCCATCACCTTTGTGTCAGATTCTGAGGAATGTTTTTGTGTAGTTAGGAATGCCAATCTTTACATGGCCCGTCATGTAGGTGTCATTGTCACCATCGCACAGATAAGCACACTAAGACACACAGGGATTAAGAAATATGCACGGGATGGCCCCTCAGAGCTGGAACCTGACCCTTAACCCGTGAGCCTTCTCTTCTTATCAACTATTAACTAAAAATCCAACGACAACAGAAAGCATACTGAACACATGCAGGCTTTCCCCCTGCCCCAACATGCTGTGTTTATGTGCTCAAGTTTCTCAGTTACAATGACTCGAATGCAGAAAACTAGATAGTTACAGGGGAGCTTGTTTTTCTCCCAGGAGGCTATGAATACTGATGGGCATCCTTGCTTATCTGGTTCCATCATCATTTCACTTCCTTATAATAAGGAATATTTTTACCCCGACTCACTCAGAGTATCTGTCGTTGGGGACAGAGTGACTGCCATTGATTACAGCCAAAATGACAGCCATCTGTGAGCGTGATGATTCTGTCAGCGGGCAAAGACCCTGGCTCTGGAACGCCACACAGAGGTTGGGCAGGCCAATGTGCTAGCTTGGTACTGTCTGTACATTTCCTGTTTAGAGAGACTCTAAATTATTTTGGGTTGCTTTCCCCTACCCCATTTCTATGTTTAGAAAAAAAAAAGTGAGTCATATGTTAAAGCTAATTTTACTGCCAAAAATTTCAAGTCTGTGTCTACTCTCCCCTGTTATTACCAGGAAAGGAGTTTGTAAAAAGTTAGCGCTAACAGCTTGCATTAATCCATCCCAGCTTAGCAAATTCCCTGGCTGGTCTTCTGTGCTTAATGCAGCGCGTCTCGTCAAAGCCAGCCTGTTCCAACACTCTTAACTAAAGGCTGCTGCTCATGATCTGAGGAGGCCGAAAATTCATTCTCATCTATTCAGGAGTGGAAATGCAGACACTTGAATAAATATGTCACGCTATCTTGTAGTAGCTAAAACTCTTCAGTGTATACTCAACAATGCTTCATTACCTTTTCATCTGTTCTTGGGTGAAGTTATGAATGCAAGCAAAAGATGATCACATCTTTAACTCAAGTACAATTGAAGGTTTTCAAATAAATTCCAGTGTGTTATAAATCCCATTTAAAAGCATATATATATATTTATATATGTATGTACAATCTTACTCTCAAGATATAAACAGTGAATTGTCCCTTTTATAGAAGTGTGTGAATACAATTGTTTAATGTGTTTTGGATGTCTATTAGATCCATGGTATTGTGTGCCAGGCATGTTACAATTTTACTAGACCCTTGTCGTTTGAGGACTGTGACATCTGTGATTTTGAATACTTTCCACTGAACCTAAGGCTCCATGATGCTGAAGCCTAGATTTGTATTTGCATTCTGTGAGCAGGAAAGGAGCAATTCACCCAGCTAGTGAGCACCTCTGGTCCTCAGCACCAGCACCACCAGTACCACCAGTACAAGAACCAGTACCAGCACCACCACCAGCAGCACCCACAGTATCAGTACCAGCACCAGCACCAGCAGCTCTAGCACTTTCCTGTGGCTTTGTTCTTCTCTTCCCTTTTATCTTTTGCTGGTAACTGTCATAAAACCTGAAACATTTTATAAACATTTTTAATCATATTTTGGAGACCTTGGGGCTTAATGCTTGCCTTCCTCATCTGCAGCATCCCGCTTTTTTCCTGGGTGGCAACAACCAGTGGCTGGAAATTCACCATGTCTATTCTGAAGCTGCATGCCAGAGAGATCTTCGATTCTTGTGGGAATCCCACTGTAGAGGTGGACCTCTACACCACAAAAGGTCTCTTTAAGCTGCTTTGTCCAGTGGTGCCTCAACTGGTATCTGTGAGGCTCAAGAGCTCTGGGACAATAAGTAGTCCCTATGTGGGAAAGGGTGTCTCAAAGGCTATTGAGCACATCAGTAAAACTATTGTGCCTGCCCTGCTTAGCAAGAAGCTGAGCATTGTGGAGGAGGAGAAGATGAACGAGCTGATGTAGGGATGGACTGAATGGAAAATACATCTAAATTAGGTGTGAATGCCATTCTGGGAGTGTCCCTGGCCGTCTGCAAAGCTGGGGCTGTTGAGAAGGGGGTGCACCTCTACTGCCACATTGCTGACCTGGCTGGTAATGCCAAGGTCATCCTGCCAGTTCCAGCTTTCGATGTCATCAATGGTGGTTCCCATGCTGGCAACAAGCCAGCCAGGCAGGAGTTCATGATCCTCTCTAGCGGTGCCACAAACTTCAAGTAAGCCATGTACATTGGAGCGGAGGTTTACCACAACCTGAAGAATGTCATCAAGGAGAAATATGGAAAAGATGGCACCAACATAGGGGATGAAGGTGGGTTTGCTCACAACATCCTGGAGAATAAAGCAGCCCTAGAGCTGCTGAAGAATGTCATGGGCAAAGCCAGCTACACTGACAAGGTTGTCATTGGCATGGATGTAGCTGCCTCCGAGTTCTTCAAGTCAGGAAAGTATGACCTGGACTTCAAGTTGCCCGATGACCCCAGCAGGTACATCAGCCCTGATGAGCTGGCCAACCTGTACATGTCCTTCATCAAGGACTATCCAGTGGTGTCCATCGAAGACTCCTTTGACCAGGATGATGGGAAGTGTGGTGCAAGTTCACTGCTAGTGCAGGAATCCAGGTGACCCATCACCTCACAGTGACCGAGGGCAGGGATGAGATATCGTGCAACTGCCTCCTGCTCAAGGTGAACCAGATCAGCTCTGTGACTGAGTCTCTGCAGGCGTGCAAGCTGGCCCAGTCCAATGGATGGGGTGTCATATTGTCTCATCACTCTGGGAAGACTGAGGATACCTTCAACACTGACCTGGCGGTGGGGTTCTGCACTGGGAAGATCAAGACGTGTGCACCTTGCCAATCTGAGTGCTTGGCCAAGTACAACCAGCTCCTCAGAATTGAAGAGGAACTGGGCAGCAAGGCCAAGTTTGCTGGCAGGAATTTCAGAAACCCTCAGCCAACTGAGTTCTGGGCAGGTGAGCCCCTAAGCCTTGCAGTCACTAGTGGGCTAAGTAGACCTTTGCTCCTGACATCTACACTGGTAGCTCAAGACCCCCACTGATCCTTGCAGGGCCATTTGGTAGTCAACTGCCCTGTCGCCAACCTGTGGTATTCTCACTGCTTCCTTAAACTGCTGCAAAGGCCAACCTTGACCATCTGGAACCCTGGCGGAAACCCTAACCCTACAGTCATGTGATTGGCCCAAATCATTGTTTTTCTCACCTCGCTTCTCAAGTGTCTGGATCAAGTATATCTACATTGTAATCTCCGAGGTGCCCACAGGGAAGATCCCCAGTGGTTTGTGTGCAAAATAAAAAGGCCTCAGTCTCCTCTAGGAATTAAAATTTATATTTTATTGTTTATGCTATTACAGTTGTCCAAAATTTCCCCTCTTTGTTCCCCTCTGCCTAGCCTCCCCCCAACCCCCCCACACACTCCTTTGGGCAATCCCCACATCATTGTCCGTGTCTACAGTTCATGCATATATGTGGTTTGGCCACTCTATTCCCTATGCTGCACTTTACAACCCCATGACTATTCTGTAACTACCAATTTGTACTTCTTAATCCCTTCATCTTTTCACTCATGCCCTGACCCTCCTCCCATCTGGCTACCATCAAAATGTTTTCTGTATCTATTATTCTGTTTCTGTTCTGCTTGTTTGTTTTGTTTTTTAGTTCAATTGTTGATAGATATGTATTTATTGCCATTTTGTTGTTCATATTTTCGATCTTACAGAAGACCCTTTAACATTTTATATAATGCTGGTTTGGAGATGAACTCCTTTAGCTTTTTCCTGTCTGGGAAGCTCTTTATCTGTCATTTGACTCTGAATGATAGCTTTGCCGGATAGAGTAATCTTGGTTGTAGGTCCTTGCTTTTCATCACTTTGAATATTTCTTGCCTATCCCATCTAGCTTGCAAAGTTTCTTTTGAGAAATCAGCTGACAGTCTTATGGGGGCTCCCTTGTAGGTAACTAATTGCCTTTCTCTCACTGCTTTTAAGATTCTCTTTTTGTATTTAACCTTTGGCATTTTAATTACAATATGTCTTGAAATGGGCTTCTTTGGGTCTATCTTGTTTTCTGGACATATGTGTCTGTTTCCTTCACCAAATTATGAAAGTTTTCTTTCATTATTTTTTCAAATACATTTCCAATTTCTTGCTCTTTCTCTTCTCCTCCTGGCACCCCTCTGATGTGAATGTTGGTGTGCTTGAAGTTGTCCCAGAGGCTCCTTACACTATCCTCATTTTTTTTCTTTTGATTCATTTATCTTCTTGTTGTTCTGATTGGTTGTTTTTTCTTCCTTATGTTCTAAATCACTGATTTGATTCTTGGCTACATCCACTCTACTGTTGATTCCCTGTAACTTGTTCTTTATTTTAATTAGTGTATTCTTTATTTCTGACTGAATCTTTTTTATGCTGTCGAGGTCCTCACTAAGTTCCTTGAGCATTCTTATAACCAGTATTTTGAACTCTGCATCTGATAGGTTGCTTTTCTCCATTTTGTTTAGCTCTGTTTCTGGAGTTTTGTTCTCTTCTTTCATTTGGGCCATGTTTCTTTGTCTCCGCATTTTGGCAGCAGCCTTCCTATGTTTATTTTTTAAAATATGGACCGCTTCACAAATTTGCATGTCATCCTTGCACAGGAGCCACGCTCATTTTCTCTGTATTGTTCCAATTTTAGTATATGTGCTGCCAAAGTGAGCATTGTTTTTATATATTAGGAGGAGTTACTACATCTCTCAGGCTTGATAGATTTACCTAATGTAGTAGATGTCCTGTAGGGTCCAGGGGCACAGCCTCCCCTATTACCCAAGCCAGGTACTCAAGGTGCACCTACTGTGTGGACTCTGTACACCCTCCTCTTATAGTTGAGCCTTGATTGCTGTTGGCACATCTCAGCCACCACCTGTGTTCTAACTAGAATTACACAGCATTAGCTACAAAGTGACCTGCAGATGGATTCTACTTGTGCTGGGCTTGAAGGTGTCCAGGAGAGGCCAACCTTTGAGCCAAGTCCAGTTGCTGCTAGTTCCAGGCCTGGGGCAACTTAGTGAAAGGTACAGGGATCACTGAAGCCAGATGATCTTGTTTGAGAGAATTGAGGAAAATCTGAAGCTTGGGCTAAGACAAGCCATTCATATGGAAAAGTCACTGGAAACAGCTTGGGTGCACCTGAAAGTTGGGTGGGGCAGGGCCTCAGGGAATCACCAGGTTGAGGCAAACAGTGTGATCCAGGTTGATGGAGTCTCAGATATAGCACCCACCTGCCAGTTCTATGGGGGAAGGGTTCAGAAAAGAAACAATGGCCTCTATCAGCACTTCTGTCTGGGAGAAAGCTGCCTCCCAGCTCTCACTTTGATGCTGGACAATTCAGTTCCTCCCTGTTTGTCGGAATGTGGGTGGGAGGGGGTGCACAGGGTGGAGGGGAATAAAGGGGGGAAAATGGGACAACTGTAATAGCATAATCAATAACATATATTTTTAAAAATTCAAATGAAAACAAAAAAGAAACCTGAAATATTTTGTAACTTAGAAAAATGAACGAATATGTTACCACTTTTCATGGTACAAACAATATGCTATTGATAAATTGGTAAATTATGACATTGGAAAATTGAGGAATTGGTAAAGTGTCCAGCAGTTGTCCTCTCAGAGCTTTGGTTTCCATTTAAAAAATATGCCTGAATTTAAAAATAAAATGCACACACGCCCATCTTAAGATTTTCAATATGAAAACATTCACTATTTTCATTACTGTTCCTATCTAGTCATCCAACCATTTGTTCATTGAACAAATATTTGTCCAGCTTAGCAGGGGGATTGAGAGTGGTTACAATTACAACAATGCTGACTATTATTTATGATTACTGAAAACAAGAGGGGTCCTGTGTGGATGCTTTAAATGCATCATCTCATTTTTAATCAACAAATCAGCATGTGGTATAATGTGGTGTTTTGGAATTTCAGAAGAGAGACAGGTTATTGGCCAGTGTGGTGAGGACCAGCTTTGCAAGACAGATTCTCTGATCTTGAGGGGACTAAGCTGTCACGCACATTGGAAGTTCAGTGGCAGGGTAGAAGAGAGGAGCATGCACCAGGGAGCAAACAGGGCTGGACTTAGGGCTGCTCTCTGCAAGAGATGGCCTGCTGTCATTTAAAAGGGGCTTCAGGTAACCTGCTGCCCCACTCTACGGGTTAGGGAAGGAAGTAGGAGACGAATATGTTAGAGAATAAAGAATGTTACTCTAGGCAGAGGAAACCACACAATGGAAATCTCACAGATGGGAAGGTACAAAGAGTATTTATGCAAGAGAATATTAATCAATTTATTTGGAATGCATGGTTCAAGCAAAAAGTGGAAGGATTGATTCAGATTGTAGAGGGTGGTTTGACTTCCAGAAAAGCAGATTAATTTCTATTAGTCCATGAGATCCCACTGACAATTTTTGAGTAAAGAAACAGCAGGATCCAAGTGAGATTTTCAGATCCTCTCCCGGCTAGGAATTTATACCTTTTCCTCCTGAGCCCTGGATTAAAAAGTAATAGTTTCATCATTCACCATGGTGATGAGTACTTTTGTTTAGTCAATCAGGCAGCACTTCTCTTCTTTTGGAGTGCACACCTGTGTTTTAGTAGGGGAGGGTGCTAATCACACACCCTCTCTCTTCTTATGGGTTGTGAGTATGTAACTAATGTTGGGTCAATCATAATATTTTATCTCCATGGTCACAGTCATTAGTTCAAACAGCAAGCAAATGATCCAAACCAGGACGTTCTAAATCCTTCTCCAGGAAAGAACATATCTAGGGAAATGAAGCCCCGTCCTCTCAAACACAAATGACATGGTACAGAGTTACTGGAACCATGTGTATTTTATGTAGTAAGGAGAGATGGGAGAGGGGAAAGAGGAAGAGATACAGAGACAGAGACAGGTAGACATTGATTGATTTCTGGTGCTCTTTGGATCTTGGAGCTGGCCCACTCCAGACCAGCTTCACCTTGGTCTGTGCGTAGTTTTGGTAAATAAGTCAATACATCTTTCCTTTCTACTTGGTTTCCTCATTAACAAGATGGCAAATTTTATTCACTGGAAATTTGCCATGAAAATTATCATACACACACACACAAGCACACACATGCAGCAGTAACAGAGAGAAGGGCAACACTGTAGGAGTCTGTGCACACCTCTTTCACTGGAGAGTTAGGGCGCATCCTTGGACTCCATCTGTCCTGGAGACAGCCCCCTTCTCTATGGTGTCCCTGGGTTCACTGGAGCCAACCCTGGTATGGGTGGTACATGGGAGTGGCTGTCCACCAGGGGACTCCTGTGCCAAGGAAGTGTCAGAGAGACAAGGAAAAAAGTGGGTAGAGCAGATAGTAATCAAGGGGTGAGGGGCAGGCACAACTGTTATTCTCTCTGGGCTTCGGAAAAGCTTTTTTGTTTTGTTTTTCCAGGGTGATGTTGAAAGATATGAGGTAATTGGGAATGAGCATAAAGCTTGTTTTTTAAGTCTTACAGTAAATTATGACTTATAAATTATTCAAGGTTCCTTAAGAGAGGCATATAGAGGTTGCAATCTAATGAATATCTTTGGCTACTAAACCATATCTCTTTGAACAAGACTGCATGCAGAAATGGGCCATGGGATTTATTTGGTTACCTATAAGTTGACACATAAAGGATTCTGATTACTACCACTGAATAGTAGAACTAATGTAACTATCTAAAAGTATTGGCTTTGGGTTAGCTTCCAATTGATCTTACCATTTTAATTGTTTAGACATTACCCTTCTCTATGCTCTCCCAGAATTCAGAAGGAGACAAACCACAGGAGGACATAAAGACATTCGTTACGTAATCATCATGACAGAGTGATCCTTCCTGAGTCTGATTCTGCACTTCCGCCTGCTCACTCCCATCCTGTGGCCAGTGCCAACAACAGCATTCACTTGGCCATGTCAGTGTCACTTAGGACTAAAAGTCTGACACAGGCCACTGCCTGCTTTGCAGTTAGCTTTCTAACTTCTTCCTGCATTCTCCTGCTCCCAGACTTTTGCTTTATCTTCTGCTTTGATCCTGCCCTAGCCTGAAACAAGGCAGCATGGTGCAGGGTGAAGGTCATCTAGAGGCTGCATGGTTTCATGGACCGGGCATGAACTTGAAGAGGCGCATGCATTTAACAAGAATTTACTCTGTATCTAACACACTAATCACTGTTTGGATAACTTTAATTCCAACATTGTACTTTTTGTTCTATGAGATTCCACAAGTTACTTCAGCTCTCCAGGTCTCAGTTTACTCATCTGTAAAGTGGAGTGATAGCTCTCTTGTAGAGATTATTGCAAAGTTTAATGCGATAGTATAAGTCAAGCAGTTCATACAGAATCTGTTACACAGTAAGTATTCAACAACGGGTGGGTTTTGTACTCAGTCTGTTTTGAATGCTGCAGGGTTTGTGTTGCATTTTGGATATGTTTCTCTCCTTGTTCCTGTCATGGTGCTGCTTCCAGCTGCTCTAGGTAATCAACCAGCCTGATGTAATGTGGTCTGTTACCTGGAGGTGGCTTTATTCCTAGTAGTGGGCACTTCCAGCATTGCCCTAGATCTTCATGGAAAGAGCTGGGTTTTTCATTTGTCATTGCTCTTTATGAGCCATTGCCATGGAAGAGGGAAGGGATGTAAGAGAAATACCAGATCTTTATCCTAAGAGCCTTCATTGAATGGAGGGCAATAAAGCAGAACACATGCACGAAATACAATGTACTGTTTCAAGGAAGCCTATGGCAAGATCCGCTGGATGGAAGTACAAATGGCTCTCACTTGCTGGCCTGTGACGTTGGTCACCTTAATTAGTCAGCATCTACAAGCATAGCCAAAGGCAGCAGCTCTTAACCACTGGGATATATACCACCAGAGAGCAGGATGAGGAAATATTTAGTTGAAACTCAATATTTAGAGTTTTGTCACAATTACAAAGCAGTAGCTCCCTCAATTTCCATGTCTACTTAAATATGACCTGTTTATTTCTGTGGATGCTCCTGCTTAGATTATCCTTCTGTGACCAACTGGCAGTGAGCACCAACCTGAAACAATGGGCACTTCTCCAAGCAACCCATTCTCGTCCATCGGTAACAGTTTGGGGTGTGCTCTGTGCAGCCGACCTTATCTGCCAGGGACCTGCCACTGCATTTCTGGGCCTCCCCATGTTTGCTACAACACAGCTCTGTGAGTGGAGATGACTGGAAAGGAGGAAGGTTGTGGTCCTATCACAAAGCTCACATGAAGTCGCCAGCAAAGACAAGCACCAAAGAGTGGACACATCCTTAGGAGATTTGAAGTGTCCTGTTCCTTATTTGCAAGCCACAAAAGTGGTTTTTAAAATTTGCTTTATTTTCCCTACCACAACCGATAGAATAAAAATATTGCTGGGCAGAACTTCAGATGGCAGGTTGAGAACTGCTAGTGGAAAAGGCAGTGCTTTTTCAAGGAGTCCCTGGAAAGAGGGCAATTCCAAAGACACTGCTATGTAGTGATACTTCCTCATCTTGACAATTTGAGAAGTTGTTTTCTGCATGATTCTAGAGTCTTTTTGTCCTGTTGTATAGGTGACTACATTTGAATTAGCTAACAAAAACATTGACAAGCACCTATTAAGCTATTATTTTTTCATTAAGACCCTTTCAGATAATTCCTCAGCTATTATCAGTTGAATCTTCTCAACAATGGTATGAGAGATGGTTTAGCATAGTGTTGAAGGAGCAGGCACTGGCATAAGACCATGCAGTTTGGAGCACGTGGTCTGTCAGTGAGTAGGTGTGGGCTGGGGCAATTCCATAACCATCTGTGCTTCAGCTCCCTCATCACTAATGTGTTGAACAAACTTAATGCCAACTACCTCATGGGGCTGGGGTGAGGATTAAGCAAATTAGTATTGTCAATATTAGATGTAAATGTTAGTTATGACCATTAACACTTATGATGGCAAACTGAAACTCAGAGAAGTTAGTTGACTTCCCCAAGATCCCACAGCTAGTAAGAAGCAGAATCAGGGTTCAGCCCAGCCCCTCTGGCTCCAAAGGCTGGCTGCTCAAGGGATTATGGGAACTTGGTGAAGGCAGATCTTTGGTGGGGGACTGGCTGGAGAAGGTGAATGTCAGCGGGAGATGGGGTCCTTTGGTAGAGATCTTTTGAAATTGCTCCGTTGTCTCTCACAAGGGCTGTTCCTCTGTTGCTGTAGAGCAGAACCCTTCCTAAGAAAGCTGGTATGGAGTGAAATAACTGATGCAGGGCCACGTGTCCCTGTGGTTGCCATAATGACACACTGTGTCTGCAGAGAAGCTGAGATTTCCACAGGGAAGGTTATGAAATAATTGTGACAGGGAGCAACATGCAGCTGTTTCCAAGCTGAGCCCCGCTGCCCACATGGTGTACGGATCAGGTAATTGCTAATTGTTCTGCAGATGCTTAGCAGCCTGAGTAATACTGTCTTTTCCCGGTCTTTCCACTGTGTAGAGCCCTGTTCCTCCCCTCTTGGCTGGGCTCAGCAGGGCGGGCTGCTCGGTTTGCGGTTCCACCCATCATTCCTTTATTTTTTTAATTTTTAAATTAAGTTTATCGGGGTGACATTGCTTAATAAAATTGTATAGGTTTATGGTGAGCAATTCTATAATACGTCATCTGTATATCGCATTGTGTGTTTACCACCCAAATTCAGATCTTCTTCTGTCATTTGACCTCTTTGACTCTTTACTACCCTCCCACTCCTTCCCTCTGGTAACCACCATACTGTTGTCTGTGTCTATGAGGCTTGTTTGTTTGTTGTTTGTTTGTTCATCTATTGCTTTCAGTTTTATATCCCACATATGAGTGAAATTATATAGTTCTTGACTTTTTCCGTCTCACTTACTTTGCTTAGCGTGATATTCTCAAGGTCCATCCATGTTGTCGCAAATGGCAGCATTTCATCTTTTCTTGTGGATGAGCAAGGGTTACTGGGCCATACGGTAACCTTACTCTTCATTTTTTGAGGAACCTCCACAAAACAGTGTTTATACCAGTTTACATTTTCCATGGTGGCTGTACCGCCAGCAGTGAGTGAGGGTTTCTTTTGCTCTCCAACCTCTCCAATACTTGCTATGACTTGCTTATTGTAATTCCTGTTCATTAAAGTGAAATGTGGGCAGCAAAGTGTGGTCGCCAGCCCGGCTGGCAGCAGCCCTCATAAAACCCTCACCTGTAGGCCACGCTGGCTTCTCCATTTTGTTCCCAAACAACAGGCAGAGGAATTTGTCCTCAGAAAACTGTAAAAATGGATGTTTTTTCTTCCTTCTTGGGCAACAAGCAACAGAGTGTCACTTTTTAAGAAATAACTTTTAAAAATTACTATTCATAAATAGAAATATTTTTGTGAAACACTTATATGACTCCACTCCAGGAAGATAAACAACCCAATTAAAAAATGAGCAAAGGAACTGAACAGACACTTCTCCAAGGAGGACATACAGAGGACCCAGAGATACATGAAAGGATGCTCAGCATCACTAGCCATCACAGAGATGCAAATTAAAACCACATGGAGATATCACCTCACATCCATCAGAGTGGCTATCATAAACAAATCAATGAACA
This sequence comes from Macrotus californicus, assembly GCA_007922815.1. NCBI lineage: Eukaryota > Metazoa > Chordata > Mammalia > Chiroptera > Phyllostomidae > Macrotus > Macrotus californicus. The sequence goes on along the minus strand of VMDR010017314.1, from coordinate 3,753 downwards.
ATAAGTGCTGGCAAGGTTGTGGAGAAAGGGAACCCTAGTACATTGTTGGTGGGAATGCAGACTGGTGCAGCCACTGTGGAAAACAGTATGGAATTTCCTCAAAAAACTAAAAATGGAACTGCCTTTTGACCCAGCAATTCCACTGCTAGAATTATACCCTAAGAATCCTGAAACACCAATCCAGAAGAACCTATGCACCCCAATGTTCATAGCAGCACAATTTACAATAGCCAAGTGCTGGAAGCAACCTAAGTGCCCATCAGTCAATGAGTGGATCAAAAAAGTATCGTACATTTACACAATGGAATACTATGCAGCAGAAGGAAAGAAGGAGCTCCTACCCTTCACAACAGCATGGATGGAACCAGAGAGCATTATGCTAAGTGAAGTAAGCCAGATGGTGAAAGACAAATACCATGTGATCTCACCTTTAACAGGAACCTAATCAACAAAATGAACAAGCAAGGAAATATAACCAGAGACATTGAAATTAAGAACTAACTGAGAGTATCCAGAAGGGAGGTGTGAGGGGGATCATGGGGAAATGAAAGGAAAGGGTCATCAAGGAACATGTATAAAGGACCCAGGACAAAGCCAAGGGGGGAAAGGATTGAGGGTGGGAGGTGGGGGTAGGTGGAGGGAAAAAATGGTGGCAGGAAAATGGAGACAACTGTACACGAACAACAACTAAAAAAATTGAAAAAAAATAAGCCAAAGAAGGAAACTTTTATTGCCTATAATCTCATAATCTAAAAACTGTATTAATATTATGTTACCTATTCAATCCCTTATCTATGCATATGTAATTGCCTTTTTAAAGAAAACATAAATGTAGTCATTCTATACTTATTTGTAGCTGGTTTATTTCACTAGTACATCATGGATGCTTTTTCATGTTATTAAATATTCTTCCTCATTATAATTTATAAGTGAATAATGATTTATTGCATGGTTATCCCTTAATTGTTGGGCCAGTCCTCGACCGAAACATGTTTAGGTTGTTTCTAGCGTTTCACTCTTTGCTATGGAATAAAAGAATGTTTGGCTTCTTTCTTCCAAAACTGAATTGTAGACTTGTTGAGGCAACACTTTGTTGGGAAGAGGCAGTTTGATTCTGAGGCAGTGAATGAAGGGAGCTCCTGTGTTGAAATCTGGCTGATTGGCCAATGTTCCGATCCCGTGTTGAATCACTCTCATGAAATCTATTGCTCCTGATGGCAGGTGCTTTTTGCCCAAATGTTCACCTACAGTTGACTCCTGTTGTTTTCTAGATTGGAAAGACTTAATGGCAATAAGACACACGTGGCCCCCTTGGTGTGGCATGTCAGGCTGCCATTATTCTTTCCTTTATTCATAAATTTACTGAACACATTGAGAGTCTGCATGATGTGAGCCCCTGGGGATTTAGAGAGAAATACAAAGAATCTTGCTATTTCAAGGGAATCTCAGGGTTACGTTTGGGTGACTCATTCCTTTTCTACAGGGTTTGCTGTCTGCTAGTTCATCTCAGTGTAACATCTAGTGCTAACATGTGGCCCAGTCCTACATACATGTTCTGTTGTGACAGAGTAGCTTTCCTCAGACCACACTTCCTGCCAAGACTAACTATAACAGATGACAAAATACCGAAAAAACAAACAATCAAGACAAAGGTCCAGAAAGCTGTTTGACGGCATTGTAGAGAAATAAGCCATGTCCTGAAGTGAAGGAAAACACAGCTAGGCAGCCACCCCTTGCCTGCTGTTTTTCCCCTTGAGGTATTTGCCCATTTCTGAGTGGTTAGCAATTGATAACAAAAAGATAAATACATTTCATGTTTTGAAAATTAGCAATACAATTTCTAAATTATCCAAGAAGAAATACAAGTGAGAATCAGGTAGTGTTTTAAAATTTTTATTTTTGAAAAAAAATCAAATGTAGAGAAAAGTTGCTAGACTAGTACAATGTACTTTCATATACCCTTCAGCGGGATTAACCAATTGTTAAGATTTTGCTACATGTGATGTTAATCTTATGCATCAATTTAGAGGGTGTTTTCGGGTGAAATTAACATATAAATTGGTGAACTCTGAGTAAAGCAGATTGCTCTCCATTATGTGGCGAGTCTCATCCAATCAGCTGAAGGCCTGAATAGAACAAAAAGATCAACTTTCATGAGCAAGAGGGAGTTCTCCAGCTGACCGCCTTGAACTTCATCTGTACTATCAGCTTATCTGGGTTTCAAGCTTGTTGGCTCACATTACAGATTTTGGATGTGCCAGCCTCCATACCTTTGTGAGACAATTTTTTATAATAATTTTTCTATGTTATATTTTTATATATTATGAACATCGTTTCTCTGATGATCATGATCATCGATGTTCATGTTTCTCTGGGAAACCCTGATTAATAGATTACATCTGTTTTATACTTCTATTGCTATAGTCATTAATTTTGCTGAAGTATTTAATGCTGGTTTGAAGATATCATGATCTTTTACTGCTAAACAATTTAGGATTTGTTACTTAAGAATCAGACCATTCTTTTGCGTAACTGCTATAAAATTCAGAAAATTAGCACTGATTTAACGTTATCTAATATATAGTCCATGTCTAAAGTTCACTAATTCTGCCAATGTTGTCCTTTGTAGAATTTTTTTAAAAGATTTTATTTATTTATTTTTAGAGAGAGGGGAAGGGAAGAAAGAGAGGGAGAGAAACATCCATGTGTGGTTGCCTCTCGTGCACCCCCTACTGGGGACCTGGCCCACAACCCAGGCATGTGCCTTGACTGGGAACTTAACCCGTGACCCTTGGGTTCACAGTCCGGTGCTCAGTCTACTGAGCCTCACCAGCCAGGGCTTTTGTAGCATTTTTCCCCAAAGCAAGGACCAATCCAGAATCATGTATTGCATTTAGTAGTCATTCTCTTTAGTTTTCTTTAATTTGGAACACTTTTTCAGTTTTTCCTTATTTTTATGACATTACCATTTCAAAGCGTATAGGCCCATTGCATTGTAGAGTGTTATTCAATTTGGGTTAAGCTGAGTGTTTCCACATGAATTTTTGGTGGAAAAACACTACATCGTTAATTTTGTGTTTTTCACTATCACATCAAGAGGCATATAATGTCAGTTTGTCCAACTATTGGAGATACAACTTTTACCACCTAAGTATGGTGGTGTCTACCAGACTTTTCTGCTGTAAAAGCACCCCTTTTTTCCTTTGGTAATAATAAGTACTCTGCTGGGAAATAATTTGAGACTATGTAATGCCTTCTTCCTTAATATACTGCCATCCAATGAGCTTAGAATCCATGGATGATTCTTGCCTGGATCTATTATTATATTGATGGTTGCAAAATGTTGATATTTAAACTTTCATTCTTCAAACATTTATTAGTTGACATTCTAATATAAAGAAAAACTCCACTCTTTCTCTTTATTCATTCCGTTATTTATTTACCCAACTGTTTATATTTTTAGTGTCAATATAGATCATAGATCCTTTTTTACTCATTGTGTTATAATCTATTATTTTTATAATTTATTTTGATATGTTGGCTTCTATATCCTTTGGACATGGTATATCATTTTGGTGGATGGTAATTAATTACTTTCTAGTACACCATACACAAGTACTTCAGGAACACTTATACTGTCCCTATCTCAGCTGTAGAATTATCTTTTGTTTTTCTTCAAAAAACCCTTATTCAGCACTGTATTGTGGTTCCCAGCCATTGCAATGAGGCAAGAAAAATAAATGAACACATAAG